>VDFB02353358.1:0-42410 GCA_007258455.2 Sequoia sempervirens
GAACTAGAGTACATTCCTCAAACACACACAAAGAAGCTGAGGAATAGAACTCTCACTGAGTATCTCATCCAATGGAAGAATTTACCAATTGAAGATGCCACATGGCAGGACGAGGAGTTCATTCAAAAGTATCCAAACTTGATTAGCATTGAGGACAATGCTTCTTTGGAGAAGAGGGGCATGCTATGCCCTTAATATTAGTGTACATTGGGTTATGAATAGTCAGCTTGTGGCTATCTTAACTCTCTATTAAGTCATATTATAATTAGTATATTGTTATTTAGTTGTTTAGGTCAGCCTAAGTCTTATATAGGTGTGTCTAAGTTGGCCTAGGTGATATCCTTGGCATAAATAGGTATATATAGGAGGTTGTGAGTCTTATTTCATCATAAAGTTGTGAAGTTTGTTCTCATTAGAGATATTTGGAGGTTTTCCCCTCGAAGTGGCTTGTTATTCTCAGTTATTATCAAGTATTTGCAACATATTTTATATCATATTCTTCTATTGTGCAAGTTATTACATAGCAGATGCCCCACTTCTCAAGTGAGGAAAAAAAATCAATAAATACCAACATTGGAAATACAAGGTTGAGACACATTTTCTTAACATTTTTCACATTCAATATGATTCTTTTTTTGAATTAGGGTAGTCTTTAAATACATCACCCTAAGTACAATTAAAATATTCACTATTGTAGCCACACTCAAAATGGTGTAAAATCATGTAGGTGAAATAACTAGATAACATATCTCCAATCAATATTTTTACAATATTAAATCCTCCATTAGGATCAACAATGTGGAATTTTCTAATAGCTTGCAAAAAAGTGATCATTCCATACATAACCTCGAAGATTCATAATGGGGAAGAAGCCTTATTTTAGAAGGATTCTTGGAATAGGCATCCACCATTAAATTCTAATCAAGATTTTCAAATAACAAAGAACATTTAGTTTTAAATTGGGGTACTAAAGTGAAGGACTATTTTTAGAGTGTAGATGATTTATTGGGAAAAGTTATCTGGAAAGAATTTTCTAATTTTTCAAAAAAGTAATTTTGAAAATATTTTAAAAGATAGGATTGTGTTTAAGTCAGATGTTTTTAATAGAATAATATGGGCTCCATATAAAACAGGTGGCTATTCAGTCAAGCAAGGCTATAAGGAAAATATCAATAATGGTGAACATATAGAATCCTGAAAGCATTTCCATTTTGTTGGAATGCAATGGTGCTCTCCATAGAAAGTTGTTTTACATGGTTAGCATTAAAAAATAAGATTTTAACAAGTGACATAATATCCTAGATTGGGATCTCAACACCTTTCAAATGTGTATTATGTGAGGAAGCATTTGAAGATGTAAACCATGTTTTTGTTCAATGTTTCGGGTATGTGTAGGATCATGATGGGCCAAAAAGTGGCGATATGATGGGTATTTGTAGGGTATGTGGCTGACAACTTTTTTTTATCCCAAAATTGATAAAATGAAAAGGTTTTTTAAAGGATATTCTCAACTTTCCACCAATATAAATTATGCTTTACTTTGAATTTAATAAATAATTATTATTCATTTTCTATTTGAATTATGACTAAAGTTCTGATTGATAGGCTTCTCCATTGAAAAAATCTGTAACAGAAGGCTTAAATGGTATCACATTTTTTGAATCCAAAACATGCATCACATTCTATGCCTACATACTATAGGATTAAAAAAAGAAAAATTGAATTTCATGAAGTTTTGACTAAGTGAAGGTGGTTAGACATACAGTTTTTATATTTTCTAAAATTTACAAAAAATTCATAATTAATTATTTACTTTGAAAAAATTACAAAAATATACTAAGATCTGACATAGAGTCCTCTATTATGTGTAAAATATTATAACAAAATATTATCATTTTATTGTGGTTAGGTGGTTAGACGACACTACTTCTTATCTTTTCCCTAAAATTTAAGTACTACTGCATTGAAATTTCAAATTTTCACCAAATAGATTCTTTTTAAAAAAACCTAGTAGTTTAGAAACTACATTCAATTTGCTACAAATTCTATTCTTAGATATTTTTGAAATAATATAGATAACTTATTCAAATTTTTACATCAAGTTTCCTAATTTTGATTTTTCTAGATTTTTTGCCACTTAAGGGCCTATTTTTTCCATGATGATCTTGCACATACCCTTCCCTTGCACAAATTTGTCGGTCTTTTATTCAAGGTAAACTAAGTTGGTTCTCTCCCCTACCAAATAATCTTTCAGAGTTGTTTTCAAGTTGCGTTGTGTCATATAAAACATCCCTTT
Organism: Sequoia sempervirens; assembly: GCA_007258455.2. Classification (NCBI taxonomy): domain Eukaryota; kingdom Viridiplantae; phylum Streptophyta; class Pinopsida; order Cupressales; family Cupressaceae; genus Sequoia; species Sequoia sempervirens. The sequence goes on from VDFB02353358.1 coordinate 2,297, forward strand.
TTGCATGCATTTGGTGAGTGGTGCCAACAATAGTAATCTAGAACATATGGTGGAGAGAAATAAACGTATTTTTAGAAAAGAAGCAACAAACATAAAACATATTTTGGTAAATATTGAGAATTCTATATCTAAAGTAACAAATGCTTATGTATAGAAAACCAAATTATCTGTACTGATTGGGTTGCAAGTTTAATTAAGCACTAGAGCTTCCTTTCCCTTCCTTTCAAAGGAAGTTTACACCATTTTGCAAAACAAAGATTAGATAGGAGTAAGATATCATGGATACCACCTCCAACAGGATACATCAAATTGAATTTTGATGGGCCATCTAGGGGTAACCCTAGTATATCAAGTGCAGGGATAGCTATTTGAGATTGCAATGGCACACTTATTGGTACCAAATCAATTTGACTACCTTATGGAACACATAATGCAACAGAGGCCCAAGCTCTTCTTCATGGCTTAAAAATGACAATAAAACTTAAAATCACAAAATTTTAGATGGAAGGCGATTCACTTGTGCTAGAGAATGCATGTAAAGAAAGAAGGGTGGAAAACTGGAGACTAGAATAAATTCTACAACAAGTTTGGGTTCTAATGACTAAGTTTGAATCTTTTCACATAATGCACACTTACAAGGAGGGAAAAAAGTTGGCTAATTTCTTGGAAAATAGGGGATGTGATCAACAAGAAGTAGAAATAGTCTATGATAATAACTTTGTCAAACTTCATGAGAAGGTGGCAGACATAATCTCCTATGAAGGCTCTATGATGGTTTGTTAAATTGGTGTGTTCTAGCAGATATGAGGCCCTTAGTAAATTTGCAGAGTAATAATTAAAACATTGCTACATAGTATGTGGTCCAAAAAGGGGTGTGTAAGTCGAACTCCTCTCAAAGTTGAAAGTGTAGCAGACATAATTCTTGAATGGATGCCTTAGAAAGCATCAAGTCATAGGTGTTTCGATACATTGTTATCTTCAACAAAGAAATTACCAAATACAAAGGTGACAGGGCATGATGGAGGTTTGTTGTGTCCTACATCATGTAACACATATGGTGCAATTCTTTGTAAAGCTAACTTTGTTTTTTGCAGGTGTGAATTATTGTTGTGAGTTGGAGCCTTTCACCTTAATTATTATTTGTATTTCTCAAAGCATGTTAAATTTGTCCTGAGTGTGCCAAATATTAAGTGTCATGCATTGAAATGACTTCCATCATTACTACATTTACACCCATCAGTACCTCATTCACTGGCAAGCAAGGTAGGGGTAACTAAAAGAGGTTGTTCATACAATTCATTTTAAAACATTTTATATTCATCATGCTTTCCAGAATAGGGTGGTGAGTATTCTCTAGAATAGGGTAGTGGGTGTTGTAGCTTGGTGGAGTGGTGTGGCCTCTTTTGTACCCTTCTCATGGTGTATCAACCAAATAATTTTAGGGTTCCTTTATGGGTGAAAGTTGGGAGAGGCCATTCCTGAGATATCTATCAAATTAAGAGTTGCTGTAGGTCTTCAACGTCTAATGTATGAGCATGGTGGAATGCATACAAACCATAATTAGGGAAGAAATTTGTTGTCTGTGAGCTCCTCAACTGATATTTCCTTCCCAAGTATTTTATGTGTTTGTTTCAAACACCTTGGATTTGCTTTAGTCGTTTGATTCTCTTGAGGTAATTGTGAATGAAGTAGTCCGCCAATAATTTTAGGAGGATCATGCCTTGTTATGTATAATGTTCAATTGTATGATTTCGACAAGGGAAAGGGCTTTGTTGGTGGTATTTTTCCAAGGTGTTACCTGAAACACATGAGGGCATTTGTAGCAGTATACGATGCCATAAAATAGGCTTTGGAGATGAACTACACAAGAAATATTTATAGGGTTTTGAATCAAAATGAAAATGAAATTGGCATGGAGTTGGTTAACAAAATTAAAGACAATTTTTTTTTCTATTTCCTTTCTACTTTCTCACCACATACATCACAATGAAAATGTGCATCCATTACCCCTATTTCCTAAGCATGTAAATAGAGATGCTAATTCTCAAGAATGGTAAGATGGGAACTTGGTTGCAAATTGTAATATAGAGGAATTTAGTACACTTTTATCTTCATAGAAATTCGAGATAAGCATTTTGGTTGTACATATTAGCTCAAATATGTAAGAAAATAAGGTCTTATCTTTAGTTTATGTTGGTGTTCCTTCTTGAAAAGTTTTGTAATGATCATAGGCCACAACTATCAAACTAACAATTTGTAATTTTCTATTTTATACAATATAATATATGGGCCTCTTCCTTTTACCAAAAAAATGGTTATTGCATTTTCATCTTATCATTTCATCACTTTTTCCATCTATTAATTAAATAACTTTGAATTATTTAACTAAGCTAACATTTTCCTCTTTTCATCTGTAATAACTAAATAATTTTTAATTATTCATTTTCTCTCCCACATTAATTAAAATTACATTAAAAATTATCTTTGGTCCTTTATAATTAAATAATTTTTAAAATTTATTTAATTAGCCATCACTCCTCTTTTAAATAAATTAAAAATAATTTATATAAATTAAATATTTTCCTCTATAATTAAATATTTTTTAAAAATTATTTAATTAGTTAACACTCCTCTTTTAAATAAATTAAATATTTTCTTCTAAAATAAATAAATTAATATTTATTTATTTCTCCAAGCTATCACTTCAAAATTCAAAATTTGGGTGTCACCCTATCTGAATTTTCCTATCCATTGATCTTGCAAATCAATCTCCACCATTGATCAAGTGTTAAGTGAAACATATAATAACAAGCTTTCAATTCATTTAAATCCCCTAGCACTCTTGTTATCAAAATCACTATAGCACTTCAAGCATTATCAAGTATTTTCAAGTGTTATCAAACATTCAAGCATTCAAGAATTATCAAATTAATTTATCAAGCATAGACATCATTTATCTTTAAGCATTTATCATTATCATTGCATCATATCATTATTGTTCTTTCATAGTTTATTACTTTGAAGAGCAACTAACAATGGAGCAAATCAATATCTTAGCCATGATGACTTTGCTTGTTATCTAAATTCTATATTCTAAGTCAAGATTTTGAGCTTCATGTGAAGGTGAGAGATTTGCATTGTTATTTATGATTCACATTTTTATACATCCACATTTTAGCACTATCAGTGGGATCCACATCCCTTATTCTTATAAAGAAATTTTGAAATAATTTATTTTCTAAGGTTTATAGGTCAGATTGACAATTTTGTTTGTTGTCGCCACACATTTATCATCAGATTGATGCTTATGTTTGATGTATCCATGCATCTGATAGCACAATGATGCATTTGATAGCACAATGACACATCTAACAACACATCGACACATTTGATAGCTTAGTAACACATTTGACAATATAGTGATGCATTTGATCCATAATATTTCACATTTTATTGATGAAATGGTGCATTTGATTTATTGACTTCTTTTTATAACATATCAAATTTTCAAAATTCAAAAGGTGTTGAAAATGTGGTTCAGATCTCTTTACAAGGAATCATGTGATTTTTTTAGACATTGCACCCAAAATTGGGTAAATTCATTCAAATTCACCCTTTCTTCTTTTTTAAATTTTAAATGATCACACACACACACATATATACCACATATACATATATACACAATTCTATTTCAACATCTTTATAAAACACTCATACATACAATCCCATTGATCGACAAAAATACATGGGATGCATATATATATATATATATATATGTCAATTTAGGCCACTCAATATTCCCATGCATATGGGTGATCCATCTATGAGCATGCGTAGGTACATCTACCTACATATACTCATGTACATATTCTCTCATACATATGAGTCTACCATAGACATGTACACATATACATATATATGCATCCTATGCATATATCTCATCAATACCACATTAAGCATACAAGGAAAGACTGACACATGACATCAAGACTAGTCACAATTCTCAATGACAACATTCACAACAAAGATTACTTGCCTTTTCCCAAAACTAACTTGACTCTCTATGACCAAATAGGACGTGAGTGTGTGAATGCTCAGTTAAGCTCATTAAGGGTTACCAAACCAAGTTCTTGTCTTGAGTGATGCTTCCCCTCTCTTCTAGAGGATCGAACTTGTTCCTGCACTCAACTTGGCACATCATACCCATAGTTAGCCAAACACAACATAATCATATGCATCATACATTTCATATTTAGAAACATTATAAAATATCAATTGCATCAATCATTCATTCTTCATATTTCCATTCAAGATTCATAAAACATATTCATATAAAGATTCATAAAACACATTCATGTAAAGATCCATAAAACACATTCATTTATCCAAACAATTTAACCAAACAAGGTAATAATAAATAGGTAATATCACTTGGGGTGTAAAAGGGGCTACCCAATTCTTGCAATCTAAAAAAAAAATTGTACCATTGGTTAATTTATTGCCTTGCCAATTGTGACATAGTGTGATGGTTAAGTTGTTGTGGTGTTGATCTGGCCATCAAGGTTTAAACCCCATTGGGGTATTGTTTTTGAATTTTTAAATTGGGGATGAGGTCCCCTATTTGTGACCTCACTGGTTCATAGCTCTGGGTCAAAAGCATTTATCCCTCAAAAATAATTATTATTACAAAGTAATAATTTCCAATACATTAAAAAATATTCAATATTTTATTAAAAAAGTAAAAGCATTCTAAAGAGGAAAAAATCATTCATATTCTAATAGATTTTAAGAAAAAAGGAAAAATTAATTGTTTAGGTACATGCAATCATCTTGCATTATACTTAGATGATATCATCATGGAAGTCAACTAATTGAATTCATATAAGAAACACCTTCGACATAATTATTCTTAATTCCTCTCTTTTTTAATTAAATTAAAAAAATATAATAAAAGTAACAAATATAACCAAATCCCCTATTAATGGGGACCAACGGGTTAATTTGGTTGTCAACCCAAGGTTTAATGTGATCTAGAGGGTACCAAAGGAGGGGTGGTTGAAGATCAATTTTGATGGTGTAGGAAGAGGAAACCTAGGGGAATGCGGTGTAGGTTGTGTGATTAGAAACCATAATGGATCAATATTGATGGAAAAATCAGAATATCTGGGGATAGGAACAAATAATGTGGTTGAGTTTAGGGTAGTGTTGATGGGTCTACAATGTGCAGTTGAAGTGGGAGTTAGGAAAGTCCATCTAGAAGGTGATTCTCTACTATCGGTTAATGCAATCTGCTAAGGATGGTCACGTTAATGCAATCTGCTAAGGATGGTCACCAAATTGGAAACTGAGGAAATGGATATGACCAATAATGCAAATATTAAATAAGTTTGAAGAATATAATGTTTCATATATGTATATGGAAGGGAATGAGATTGATGATGACTTGAAAAAAAAGGCTTTAGTAGTGGGAGTGGTTGTGTAATTGAAGTTGGCAAAGGACCAGATAAGACTCGATCTTCTGTCATAGCGGGCTTGGTTAGCAAGTAATGATGACAGGAGATTAAGACTTGTGGGAGGCAATCGAGCAATAATGAGAAGGAAAGGCATCTCCCAAACTTCAAGAGTTAAGTGTGCGAGACGGGTATAAGCCATCAAATCCCCTCTTTTGCGGGCTAAACTACATTCTGCGAGTGGTGAAGAGGAAGGAAAATGGACACACTGATAAGACTAGAAGGCCAACAAAGATAGACGTCCTTTTTAGGAGAGATTTTAGAGACAAGGCTGGGGGTCGTATTCAAAACTAGGCATGGTTTGATTTTGCATGTGATAAAGATAGTGTTGGGGAAAGACTTCTTGGGGGCCTATCATAAGTATCGAGTGAACTCTGACATCTCAACCACATTCTTTGCATCGTTGTTAAATATAGGGGAGTCTAAAGAAATGATGAAGGCGATCTGGAGGAAGTTGATATAGAGAAAATTCTTGGGAGGTTTGGATGATGGGTTGGATAATGTCAAGGGGGAACGAGAAGTGCTACTACTAAAGGACTATAATCTCATCCAAAAGAGAGGAAGGGTGCTTGACCTATATCTGCTCATCTTTACTGAGGATCCTTCGATGCTTCCAAATTTCTAAAATGTGGTGGCTAAAAGCATCTTGTTTCTTAAGCGAATTTTGGGTCTAGCCCCAAAAGGTGGTTTGGGGTGGTTACAAGAGTATATCCGGGAGGAGAGGTTGGTGGATACGAATGGGACAACTAATCAGAATGGGGCCATTGACATTGTAGAGTTGGTGATTGGGGAAGGAGGACTAGTCACAAACTCTAACCATGAAAGGGAGGAATGGTAGCGACACTAGAGAAGAGTGGGGTTTACGAGTAAGGGTGATGGGCGATAACACTTGAGGTTACATTTTGTTGCCCAAGTTTGGGTAGTATGGGTTATGTTGCAAATTAGATAATGTATGTGCTCCAATTTTGTTTATGTGGAGCTAGACTTAGGCCTTTGCTAGGGTTTCTATTGGTAGCGATATCTAGGTGGTCTATAAATTTGCCTCCCTTTGTAAATCTTTGTAATGTTCATATTTTCAAAAATTAAATACAAAAATTAATTTTAATACAAAGTACAAACCCCTTAGACTGATTTGAACTATAAAATAATAATAATAAAAAAAACACAAATATAACCAATTAAAAATAATAAAACTATAAAAATATACTTTATTGGTGCTAAAGAAACCAATTAACACCAATGAATTCACGAGTAACTTACACTCCCACAAAAGCAACCATGCGAAGACCGTTCACACTGTTAAAAGGCCAATTTGTTAAACCTGCAAAGATATACACAATGTATATTTCTTCCGCTTACGTTCTGTTGCAAACTCCACAATAAATATGCCGCGGCATCGATTTCAATAATTACGCTCACTAATCATAGGAACATTTTTGCAGTCGAGTTTAAACTTAAAAATTTATACCCCGGTGCAAAATTAGGACTTAATAAACAATGCCTGCAGCATGTTTTCGGTATTCTCAACGTTGTTATACGAAAGGTAAACACTATTTTTTAGGTAACAACTTGGCCAGTACGCTAACTTGGAGTGTGGTTGCCACTGGGTTTTATTTGGTATCATGGAATCGTAACCTGCATTTTTACAATGGAGAACGCAATAAGAGCAGCGATGTTGGCAAATGTAATCGAATTGCCACTATTGATCGGAAAATTGAGAGAAACCGAGAGGTTTGTTATGTCAATTCTGGTGTCATTCCGAACAATTCAATCAAATGGAAGTTGTTAACAACATGGCAGGGCCAAATTGAGATGAGAACAGTTGCTCCTAAGCTTTCTTACGAATTGTTTGACAAAATGCCACAACGGAATGTTCAAGTGTTTAACAAAATACCTGAAGGAAATGGAGAAATGCTTGCACGAAGTGTCGAGGTGTGGAATTTGAAATTAGCAGGTTAGCGCAGAGTGGTAAAATAGAGGATGCACGGCAAATTTTTGATAAAATGCCTGAAAGAAATGTTGTGTCCTGGAATTCGATGAATGCAGGGAATGGTTTGAATGGAAGGTTAGAGAATGCACAACAACTGTTTGATGAGATGCCTGAACGGAATGTGGTTTCGTGGAATGGTATGATTGCGGGGTATATGCAGAATGGAAGAATAAAGGAGGCGACTGAATTGTTCGAGACTATGCCTGAGAGGAATAAGGTGTCGTGGACGACAATGATTTCAGGGTTTGTACAGAATGGGAGATTAGAAGATGCGCGCCATCTGTTTGACAAAATGCCAGATAAACATTGGCGGTCTTGGAATGCGATGATTGCAGTTAGAGAAATTTTAAGTGGCTAATATTTACCAATTGGTTGTTTTAATTTATTTTTCTTGAAAACTGTTACAATCTAAAAGAAAGTTTTACCTTCATTTTTGTAAAATATTATTTTATCTGAAATCAGCCGATTTTCCGCACAACTGGAAAGTATCTTTATACTCAATATTGATTTTGTTTTTGAACTAAGTTTTTAAAATTTCTTTGAAAGCATGGTTCCTTAAACTTTACCCTCATTGCAGATTATTCGCAACATGAATGGAGTGCAAAGGCAGTGGAATTTTTTAAAAAGCTGCTGCAGTCTGGTATGATGCCAAATTCTTTCACCTTTCCAAGTGTTCTGAGAGCATCTACAAACTTAGAGGCGGTTGAACTGGGTAAACAGGTACATGCCTGCATTGTGAAAAAAGGACTTGAGTCAGATGTGTTTGTGGGAAGCAGCCTTGTCACCTTGTACTCGAAGTGTGGGATCATAGGGCATGCACTCCAGGTGATGAATAAAATGTCAGCACTGAATTTGAGATTGTGGAATGCTATGATTTCTGGGTTTGTGCAGAATGGGAGAATGGAAGAAGCTCGTGATTTCTTTTTAAATTTAGCACAACCAAATGTGGTTTCTTGGACTTAAATGATTGCAAGATGTGCCCAGAATGGGTATGGTGAGGAAGCCTTATTTTATTTAGTTGAAATGTTAAGAACAGGGGTGAAAGCTAATGAATTGAATTTAACCAGTGTTCTTAGAGCATGTGCCAGCATAGCAGCTTTGGAACAGGGCAAGTAGGTCCATACTTATATTTATAAAACAACGTTCAGCAACAATATATTTGTGAATAATGCTCTTATTACTATGTATGCCAAAAGTGGGAGCATAGAAGATGCAGACCAAGTCTTCACTGTAATGCCAGAACGAGATGTGATATCATGGAATGCTATAATTGCTGGATATGCTCAACATGGACATGCAAAAGAGGCGCTCATACTCTTGGAACTAAGCCGAATGAGGTTACCTTTCTCGATGTTATTTCTGCTTGCTGCCATGCAGGCCTTGTGGAGAGAGGTTGGCATTACTTTGATTCTATGGTACAAAATCATTGGCTAACTGCAGGTCCTGAGCACTATGCCTGTATGGTTGATCTTCTTGGTCGTGCTGGGTGCCTCAATGAGGCAGAGGATCTTATCAACAAAATGCCTATGAAACCAGATGCTCTTATTTGGGGTTCCTTGCTCAGTGCCTATAAAATTCATGTAGATGTAGAGTGAGGAAAGCTTGTTGCAGAGCATCTATTTGAGTTAGAAGCGGGCAATGTAACGACACATGTTTTATTATCAAGTATTTATTCTGCTGCGTCTATGTGGGATGATGCAAGAAATGTGAGAATAATGATGAAGGAAAAGAGGATAAAGAAGACACCTGGATGTAGCTGGATGAATATCAAACATAGGGTACACGTATTTGTCACTGGAGACAGAACCCACCCAGAATCAAAGAAGATATATGAAAAGCTGAATGAATTGGCCAAGCAGATGGAGGAGGCAGGGTATAAACCTGAGACCAACTTTGTACTAGAGGAAGCAGCAAAAGAGAGAACGCATTCTCTACTAACATAATCAAGAGTTACAATTACCTTTCAGCTTTTTAGTGAAAACTCTGGAAAGCCTATGTGGGTTATCAGAAACCTTCGTGTTTGTATAGACTACTACATGAATATCAAGTTCATTTCATAGATTGCTGGGCAGAAAACTTCAAACCGCTTCCATCATTTCAAGAATGGATTTGTTCCTTGGGAGACAAGGATGAATTTTGTTCGTATGGAGATTATTGGTGATGGTTGTGAAAGATTGAAAGGAGTTATCTCTCTTGTTTTCATCTATTCTAACACAGAGTTGAATGGCAATTTAAGGTGGCATTGTAATGAGCCAAACTAGATATAACTCAAAACCCCCCAATTTCTTGCCCTAAACTTTTAGATTTAAAATAAAAACTTCTGTAGAATCTATTATGAAGATATGAAATTCCAGCACAATAATAAACTGCAAAAATAATTCAGCTTTTGCATTTATTTAGAAATAGATGCAATAATATATCAGCTATGGCAACTTACGGATACAATTATTTTTTGCAGCAATACAACAACTACTGCAAATCTGACAACCCCTCAGAAATAGCTTGAATCTGAAGCACAAAGTGAGATATCTGAATAATATTTCTAACAAACAATAGGTTTCCGTCCACTATCTCTAAGCTCGAGGGTTTCTGTCCTCAAACTTGCTGAAAAGCCAAAGCTTCCCTGAATTCTCCAAGAGAATACATTAACCAAGCATAAAACCAAGCATAAACTAAGCATGTCTTCCCATTTACCCCAACCTCCTTTAAATAAGACCTTAAGGCAAGGTCGCCCTAGGGTCTAGTTTCTAGAAGGTTCTAGCCCTTCTAGAAGATTCTAGTTCTTCCAGAAACATCTTCTAACCTTTCTAGAATATTCTAATTCTCATTGCTTCAAGGTTCTACTCAAGTCGTCCCCCAAGAAGATCAGATTTTCTTCTTTTAAAATATTCAATTACTTTTGCTTCAAGGCTAAGTTTCCCCAATCCTTCTAGAAGAATCTAATTGCCTTTTTGCCTTTTGGAGATTATAAAATTCTATCTTGGAAGTTTCTTTCAGCCACCCCAAGGAAGAGATCAGATTTAATATTAATTTAAGGTAGCTTCTCCCTTAAGTCACCTAAACCACCATAGGAAGGGGAAGCTTCTAGAAACTAATCAGATTTGATGAGGTTGACTCACCTCCTTGCTTGCTTGTCCTCCCTTCTAACCCACGAAAATGTTGGATGGGCTAGAATATGACCACTAAGAGGTCACTCCAATAGTGGGGACATTACATTCCTCCCTTCCTAGGATTGCTTGTTCTCAAGCAATTGCTACCGCAATATCTTTCAATTGCCACATCATCTAATATTTGAAGAACAAATCATATGTCTTTGACCGCTAACAACCCGGATCCCAAATGATCCTGGAAAGAGCTCCAACCAACATCCTTTGTATACAGCTAAAGCTCCTGTCACTGTCAAGCCCTGTCAAGCTGTGAAGCCAATTGTCCAACAAATAAACTCTTGGATCCCAGTTCTGAAAATCATCTCTATATAAATTGTGCACAGGGATCTCTACCATCTGTTGTTTAGTGAGCTTTTCCATCCAAGAATTGCGGAGATGAATCTCACGCATCCACACTATCCATAAGTGAAATACCCCTGGATCCCATGAATAAATTGGAAATCCAATACCTGTCGCTTTCCATTGTGCCAATCTAGTAACCTCTATATTGCCATTATTAGGAAAAGACACACAACTTACAATAGGCTAAGTTGGTCTTGTAACAACATCATCATTATCCCTTGCATTCATGTCAACAAGATCTCTATCAGTTAGTAACTACAAGTATCTTAACTTACTTCCAAGAGTAAGAAGAGTACCGTCATGAACACCATCTATCTCCCAAAAAGAGGTTGGAACAACATCAAGGTCCAGCATGCAAAACTTAGAAGAAACCATCATCTTATAAGATTGTCCAATGCCAGTCTCAAAAATATCAACGTAGAGCCTGGTGCTCAAATCTCTCGTGCTTACATAGGTCAACTCACTAGGCCACGAAATGCCACTATTGTAACTCAAACCAGCATTAAGAATGATGTCAATGGTGTCATCGTACCCATGTATAAGAAGGAAATTCATCTCATATGCAATGCCCATCAAGTAGACATGTCTCCAAACACCCCCATGCAACTCAATAGCTGTTATAGACCATGCTAAATCTAAAAGTGAAATGGAAACCCAAACAAGACAGCCACTTACCAATAAAGAATCCATGAAGATTATGTTGCCATCATACCAATGAACAACTGTCATATCATAGGGAATAGGTGACAACTCCAAAGATATATCGTAGATGCCTTCATCACTAACCAAAGGTAACTCATGAGTGGCTGATCCACTATAAGTGTCATCAATGAAATCAATATCTTCATGAATGAATTGATCTACAATTTCAAAACTATAAGACCTTTGCTTGTCATGAAGCTTGGTTTGTTGCTCTATCAGCTTAGTTGTTGTTGCCTTGTCAAGCCATCCCTCAAACATTGCTCGAAATTGTCTAAAATCAGTCCCATAATGAGATGCTTGATATAAATTACCATGACCAATGTCGAAAGTCCATCTATGTGGGAATGAACTCTCATGGGTGTGAAGAATGATCATCATAGGTACATAATTAATCATACCCATTCACCACATATTGCTAATAATCCCACTCGCAATGATGCAACAAGTATCTCCAATGTCAAAGGAAGAGGGAATCTTATCGCAATACCAACCTTCAACAAAGAAAAGATGATCCCTCCAATCAACTGATGTCTCGAAGAACCAAACTGAAAACTTTGTGATCAATGGTATGAAACAACCATCTATCATCACAGTGAGAATTCTAAACCAATGAACTAAGGTTGAGAATTCTAAACCAATGAACTAAGGCTGAAAATTCCTTGCTCAGGTAAGTAGAACAACCCTCTATCCTTGCAATGTAACTCAAAACTCAATGGTACAAACATGAAGTACTACTATCTTCTACATTCTCTGTGATGTTTTCTTTATATACCATATATCCTCTCCATGTATGATCAATATTTGATGATGTTATGATACAAAGACTAGTACTACTTGATGACAACACTTGTGTGCAACGTGGTTCTTCAATACTAATACATTCTTGCATTCCAACAAGATGAATGTGACCATGAGAAGATATAAATTGGCTGATTATCATCATGAAACCCACCTTTGTTTTGTACCTCTCAAGTTTTCCTTCATAGATGCTATCATAGGCTGTTGTCCCAAGGTGTGTGCCATACTGAAAAATTTCTCCAAGAGCTATCATACTTCCCTTCTCAAGGTTGCTAGCTGCACCGATTAGAGAATTGTTGCCCATAATGATTAACGCAATCTTTTTCTTGAAGAACTCAGGTCTAGAAACTAGGACAGCATGATGTCTATCCAAGGATGAAAAAGTGCAAAGGGACTTCTTCAAATATGAGTTGAGATTACTTGTGCCAACATCATCCCATGCTACCCCATGGAATATATATGCCAATTCTTCTCTCATAAATCTGAATTGAGCCTTCAATTGGCTCACCAAGTGAGGTGTCTCATCAATCCAATGACTCAACTCATGTGCATGACATGAAGTTTTAGGATTGTTCTCAAAAACAAACCTCCCATCAAGTACCCACAAATCTGGGTGCTTTTTGTGTTTGTCCATATTAAGAAGATCAAAACTATGATCATAGCTTTCTGAGGTTCCTTCCTTTCCTTTCCTTGTAACTTCTCCATAGATAGGTTGCTCCTCCATGAGTGCTGGTCTGAGAGGTGTACCTAGCTGAAAGTTATGTGCTCTTCTAGCTGCCATAGCTGTCACAAAACCGATCCATACCTTCACCTCCTTAGCTGGTATGGTTTCTGCTTCTATCCAACTCCATCGGTGGTATCCATGACAAACCAAACATTATCAAATTGTAGGATCTTCTTGTTTGGTAGTCTCTTAGTCTCTATAGTCAACCCTCTAAGACAAAATGCCTTAGCTGAAATCAAAACTTTACATTCCATGCGTCTTCACAATAATAATGATCTCATGAAAAAAGGAATAATAAAACCACCATGCAAAGCCATACCTCTTGTGTACCTTGGATCTATCATCCCTATTTCATACTTATTCATGAAAGATAGCAGATCAAAGAGATAAAGCCTCTTACCAATGATACCCCCTTGAAGCATTTCAATCACCATGTAACTACCAAAGTCATGTGAAGACAATGTATCACTATTTATGATCATGAAATCAACATTTGCATCATACTTGTCAATAGTGGCTCCATAAATGTCATGCACATTATCTTCAATTTCTAAATGCTCATTCTTTTGAAGTTCGGAAGTTTGGTGAAGGAAAGTACCTAGTTGTTGCCTTCCACGGTCCATGTGGCTGAATTTTTCTTTGATATCCTGCAGGCGCTATTTTGCTTGAGCAGCCAACATCTTTGCTCTTCTAGCTATTTGCAACCACTCATTACACCTGCTATTCGTCCTCTTAACCTCTTCTATGTTGTGATGCACAAAATCAAATTGTTTGCAGCTTGAATTCACAATACATTCTTCATGTTCAACACACAAAACTTCAATGCTAACACTAGAGGATTCCATAACATTGTCATCTTCATGTGATTTACCTATCACCTCATGATTATGTGGAGGTATTAGACTACTGTTTGTATTCAGAAAATCAGAATTATCATTCCTATTTGTGCTATCTTCAAGTGAATTAACATTTCCACCTTCAAGGCCCACTCAACTCACAATTTGATTCCTTGCTATTATTGTGCAAAGTTAATGAGATAATGCTATGCTCCATTATGGATCATCAAAAGAATCCATACCTTCATTTTGTTGATCAATCACTGCTGATTTAGCAATCTCCATATCAACGTACCCTTCAACCTCACTGTTGTCATGAAGACTCATGTGTCCCTCACTCACAAATACATGGAGGGATTCTTCTTTGCCCATTTTGTCATCTTGTTGAAGTGAAACTGTGAACATGGCTTCATCTTCTTTATGGCTTCCACATGCATGACTAAGTGTCCAAACACCTTAACATGTGAAACATCATTGTTCTATCCTTAATTGATTTTTTCTCTTCTTAGGTTCACCTGTAAGGTGCACATCACGAGGAACAAATTCTTCTTTCTTTTCTTTTCCCTCTATACTGGTTGGATTATTTGTATTAGTGGTTGATTTCCTTTCCTTTGCAAACAAAGAACTTAAAATTTCTGGATGTTGTATAAGCCTTGCCAAATTCCTGTCATAGTCTTGAAAGCCTTGCATGAGTTCTGCCACGAGTTCTTGCATACACTTCATTTTTACCAAAACCATCAATCAACTGCAGCTGCTATAGATGAGTTTTGATCACTCAATGAGTCAATCTGAAAACTCCATACCCTCTAGGCTGGCAGGATCAAAGCTCTAATACCACTGTAATGAGCCAAACTAGATCTGACTCAAAACCCCCCAATTTCTTGCCCTAAATTTTTAGATTTAAAATAAAAACTTCTATAGAATCTATTATGAAGATATGAAATTCCAGCACAATAATAAACTGCAAGAATAATCTAGCATTTGCATTTATTTAGAAATAGTTGCAATAATATATCAGCTATGGCAACTTATGGATACAATTATTTTTTGCAGCAATACAACAACTACTGCAAATCTGACAACCCCTTAGAAATAGCTTGAATCTGAAGCACAAAGTGAGATATCTGAATAATATCTCCAACAGACAATAGGTTTTCGTCCACTGTCTCCAAGCTTGAGGGTTTCCGTCCTCAAACTTGCTGAAAATCCAAATCTTCCTTGAATTCTCCAAGATAATACATTAACCAAGCATAAAATCAAGCATAAACTAAGCATGTCTTCCCATTTACCCCAGCCTCCTTTAAATAAGACCTTAAGGCAAGGCCACCCTAGGGTCTAGTTTCTAGAAGGTGCTAGCCCTTCTAGAAGATTCTAGTTCTTCTAGAAACATCTTCTAACCTTTCTAGAAGATTCTAATTCTCATTGCTTCAAGGTTAAGGCACTACTCAAGTCATCCCCCAAGAAGATCAGATTTTCTTCTTTTAAAATACTTAATTACTTTTGCTTCAAGGCTAAGTTTCCCCAATCCTTCTAGAAGAATCTAATTGCCTTTTTGCCTTTTGGAGATTATAAAATTCTATCTTGGAAGTTTCTTTCAGCCACCCCAAGGAAGAGATTAGATTTAATATTAATTTAAGGAACTTTTCCCTTAAGTCACCTAAACCGCCATAGGAAGGGGAAGCTTCTAGAAACTAATCAATTTTGATGAGGTTGACTCACCTCCTTGCTTGCTCGTCCTCCATTCTAACCCACAGAAATGTTGGATGGGCTAGAATATGACCACAAAGAGGTCACTCCAATAGTGGGGACATTACAAGCATCGATATCCATAGACAATTTTTGAGGCCCATGAGAAACAAATAATTATAAAACCAAAGTTTGTGGCAAAGTTACAAGGTGTAGCCTAAGTTATCGGGTTCTGCAGAGAATCAAAGCTATGTTGGAAACACTATCATAGCTCTATCCTATTGGGATTCAATTGGCTTGTTGTTTCCACTTGCACATTTTCCCTACAAGAGATGGGTATTCTCATATTCTCTTAACAAATTGCATTTCTACCTTCCTCAAAGGTTCAAGAGTTTTATTAAATTCTATTGTCTGGTCATGTTGGTCAAAGCTATGTGATTGCTGCCTTTCAAACTATTTTATCCACATTTGAGACATACATTTTTTATTGTTACTTTTACTCACTTTTTGCCAGTTTGATCACCACTATCACTATTGCCACCTTTGTTCATTTTTTTCTTTTTAAATTTTGGAACTTATGATGCTAGAAATCATTATGGCTTCTCATATTTGAGAATATTTGCCTATTTTCCTAGTTTTTTATCATCTTCGTTAGGTGCTCTGCAACATTATTGTACTTGGTTGTTATAAGTATTATTGTGGATGAAATGATTACCAACATTTGTGGTTTTAACTTTTTAGGAATTCCAAACTTGTATCTTGATATTATTACAGTGAAATATACCTTTTACTAACTTGTTAGATTTAGAGATTGTTGCTACCACCAACTTGGCTTTGGCCTTTCTAATAATAATTCAAATCTATGATTTGTTTCCTTCTTCTGCCTTGCTTTTGTATTTTATTGTGTTTCCAAAAATATAGGATTTATAAAAGGCTCAATTGCCCTTTGGCTCAATGGCCATTTGGAATTTGACATCTGATCTTGTAGCCAACAGTGCAATTCCCAAGTTAAATTATAAATTTAGAATTTCCAATCCTAGTCACCTATATCATTATTTGCTCAAGTTAATTTGTATATTATTGTTGTTAGTGTAATTAATATTTAATTACACTTGCATAACTTTACTTAGGTAATATTTTAATTCTTAGGTTAATTATTTTCATTCTTATCTTGTTGAGCTATCTTGTTGCCCAAGATAAGATTAGGGTTATGCATACTTTGTTTTTATAAAGCAAATCATTCTCATGTAATTATGAATTCCTGAATAATTATTATTTGCACATCTTCATGCAATTCTCTTGCTTTTTCATTTTTTTCTTTGCGGAAGCTTATTTTCTGGTTTGCATTTTAGATCTTGGTTTCTAACATGGTATCAGAACCTTGATATGCAACTCCTTTTCAGATTTTTGGAGAAAATCATTGCAGAGTTTGTTTGAGATTTCTTGGTGGTTTCATGCCTTGAGTTCATCTATGTAGCGTTTTGGAGTAGATCGGGCTTCACCATTGGATTCAGAGCACTGGGAAAAGTCAAGATTGGCTTTTATTTTGCAGATTTTGGTCATCGTTTGCCAGATCCGTGAGGGTTTGAAGCTTGGTGATTTTTTGCAAGCTTTGGGGGCTAGCTGATTTTTCAAAGCAGTTTGAGCACAAATGGAGGTCACCATCGTGTTCGCAGCGGCTAAAATCCCTAAGAACGCCCTTCATTTCATTGATTTTTGAGAAGTTAGTCCGGGAGGCAAAACCTTTTTGCCAGGGAGGTCATACGGCCTCCTCAACATGCATTACAAGGCACGTTTTTAAAAAAAATTAAAAAATTAGATTTTTTTTGAAAAATTTATGTGCTCCCCGCACAGAATAGGGGCGCCACCACCGCGCCACTCAGTGGCCACTAAGAGTGGCAGCCACCAGGCGACGCCACCTCCTCCACCGCCGGCCGAGCTCAACCCCCGCAAACTTCCACCAGTCAGCAACCTGTCCCATGGGGGACTGGGCGCTATGCGCCTCGCCCCCGACCAACCTCCCAGCTCCCTGTGCAGTCCTATGGAGGACCAGGGGCTCTACCCCCAGCACCTTCTCACCAGCCTCTAGTCGTACACAGGACCAAGGGCCGAAATTTTTTAAGCCCCCTAGGCTGCCTGCAGGCCTTATTGGGCTTTCTTGAGAACTTTTCACTAAATCGAGTGTATTTTTTGCGTATGATGTTCATTTTTCGCAAACGAGATACCGTTGGAAAGCTAATTCCGACGCCGATCCAGTGGTGAAGGCTTTTTTTACCATATTTTGCTCCAAATTTATTTTTCAAGTCTTTGATCTCCATCTTCATCTTGTTTTGATGACAACTTGCATGGGTTATATCTGGTTTCTTAATTTCTTTTGGCCACATTCTTGTCTTAGCTTGACACATCAGATTCACATTGATTCACACTTTAGATTGGGAGTTTATGGTTATTGATCTGCATTGGTTCAAATCCTTCTTAGTTTGAGAGCCATGTTTTTATGGTAAATGTTTCAGAGTCTTTATGGTAATTATTCACATGCAAGAGTTTTAGTCTCAGTTTGGCATCGACATTGAGATACACAGTTTCCAAATTCTGTCATCATTTCATCTACTGTTGCTTTATGGATTCCATGGTTTCAGTTTGTGAGTTTTCTAGTGTTCTGTGGCATTGGGTGTACTATCGCATTATTATGATTCTATTTTGGTTTCTTGTAGATAGAAGTATCTTTCCTTGCTTGTCAGATTATGGTTCTGGTGTTACTCCATAGTGTTCTTCCAGTGCTTCTTTGCAGCAGTCATCTCATTATAGAGGGGTTTTGTCCCACTGGGTTTTCCTTATCTACCTCATATTGCATTTGTACTTGGGTACCTAATCAGGCCTTGTTGTCGAGACCCATTCATGCTTTCTTACATTCATCTTAGTTTTAAGTGCATGTTTTGTTAGTCTCCCTAAGTTGCACTTATGGGGGGTGTTAGTGTAATTAATATTTAATTACACTTGCATAACTTTACTTAGGTAATATTTTAATTCCTAGGTTAATTATTTTCATCCTTATCTTGTTGCTCAAGATAAGATTAGGGTTATGCATACTTTGCTTTTATAATGCATTTGTTGTCGTTGATGGGAAATTGAATATAGCTATGATTTATTTCCATTTTCTGTCTTTGATGACCTGCCATAACCAAAAGGAATTTTTATCAATTGTTTCCTAACATCACAGCACCAAAGCATAATAGAACACCAGACATGATAGGATTATGCATAAGGCAATTATTTCACCTAATTTCAACAAATCCCAAGAAGCCATCATATAAGACAAATGAAGCACTGTAAAAACATTCCATATTCATTGTACCATCAATGACAAATGATCTTACCATTACCTTAATTCAAATTACAGCAGTGAACATCAATCACAAATGATCTTACCATTAGCTTCAAAACATTCCATATTCATTGTACCATCAATGACAAATGATCTTACCATTACCTTAATTCAAATTCCAACAATAGTGAACATCAATCACAAATGATCATACTTATTACCTTAATGCAAAATTCCTTCAAAAGAAACACAAACAAAAGAATATTATCAAAAAACCTGTTAGCATAGACAAAGAAGCAAATTTTCTATCAACATAACTTGTACCCAAATTTCTTGATAGAAAGTCAAATTTTCTAATGGTGAAGTGATGCAAGAGCATCTCAGGGGCCATGCCATCAGCAATAACCACACATTTTTATTGCAATTTTGGATTTTTAAGGTCTAGCCTTGTGTCTCCAAGTACATAAGGTAATCTATACTCTTCAAATTCAAAAGTTCTCCCTTATTTGGAGGTTCATTTTTTGGTTGAAATCTTTGTAGGGTCCATTTACCACTTGTTCACTCAATCACGACAACCCATGGAAGTTGAAGGGTCATAATTTCTCATGCTTGGGGTGGCGGGCCACTTGCATGTTAATTCAATTTGCATGTTGGACCTTCATTTGCATGCTTTTGACCATAATTGAGGCGTCCATGTGTGGAGGAGTTACAATTGGAAAGGAATCTTGCATGCCATGTGTTGACTAGGTGGGAATTACATGCTGACTCCATCATTTATTGTTTAGACCTTGGTTTAGGCAGGGGTTGTTAGTAACCTAAGAGTTACAACTTTGGCCATGATTCATCCACCTCTTGAGGTGCCTCATTTGCAGAGGCACCCATGGAAACACAAGAATTGGGATGAGAAAGGCTAGATTCCCATTTGGTTTGCTTGCAGGTTGAAGATAGAGAAGATCTTCATTGTTTCACAAGGTTTGGGAGCTCAAAGTTGATGAGACTGGGGAGTAATTAGAAGATAGTATTTGGAGACGCAGGGTTAAACATTTCTATGTTTTCATGTTTTTTAGGGTGGGATTGTTGATTTTGCAAGGGGAAACTCTTCATACTGTGGGATTGGGTTGAGTGTTGGGATTTGTTTTATAAGTGTGAGATTGGAAAACAAAAGTATTAAAGGGTTGTATATGGGGTTGGGAATGGTGAGTGTTGTTTGGATGAGATAGAGGTGTGAGAAATTTGTTGTAATGCTTCCAGAAAAAAAAAGTAAAGAAATCCTATGATTTATTTATGTTGTTGGGTTTTAAAATCTTGAAGTAAAAGGGTGTGTGTTTTGATTTTTATATAGATTTAAATCATCAAATACGTGTGATTGCTTTGAGTTAAATTTGAGTTGTTGGGCTCGCTGTAAGGAGGAGGCTACCCGTCATTGGGTCCCCTATCCTCAACTGCACCACAAAGTCACCAAAACATTGTCCAAAGATGTTGCACTTCAAGCAAAGGTCTTTAGATAATATCTTATATGAATAAATTAATTTTAAGTCAATAAATACAATCAATATGTGCATTAAAGATAATCAAATTTGGGTCAAACACTTTAAAGCAATATGTAAATTACCAATTCTTATTCTAAAATTCATCACAGCAAGCATTAAGCAGAATATAGATGTTTTTTCCCTTACCCACCACTTGGAATTCTACCTTATGGACGATTCACACAGGCCCACTTCACTGCATAGTGGTAGGTAACAGCACCTCAGTCACTACTGTAGTGCATTGATTAACATGCTGCCTTGCTAAAAGGGAAAATGTTGGAAAAAAAGTGATTTGCAAGACCATAGAAATGACTAAGCAAAAACAACTAACTCATGCAGTGAAGAAAAAGTTTAATATAAAATACATGATCAATGGATATGGCAAATATGTACACAACTGGAATGGACAACATGAAGCTAGTATTTCATGATATTTGATAAAAACATCTGGGAATTTCAGCTGAAGCAACATCAAAGTAACTTAAAATGTGTACTCTCTATTTTTGTGCTCCAAAATATTTGCCAAGTAGGGAAAGAGGCTCAACGGTGAAAAGCTTAAACTTGTGAATGTATTTCTACTTCCTCCCCCTACTAAAAGATGCTTGTGTACTAAGTTGGCCTCATTGCCTTGTGATTATCACTAGCATAAATGAGGAAAAAATGACCCTTGTGTAATGACTACTCATTAAGGTCATATTGAGATTAATAGAAACTACAAATGTTAAATTCTTAAAAAAATAAAAAACATATTCTCTTGAAATTATGCCAAATATTAGAAATTGTATTAGGTCAATTACTAATACTTAATTAGAACATTTCATTGTGTTTAGTTATTTTGAGAACAAAATATATTCTGCTAAACTCTAGTCAGCAATTAATTGCATTCTTTGGGCCCAAATTTGACTTGAAGAAAGCTCTGTCTCTTTGGATTGCAATTTTGAGATTCAAGAGCAGTGAAACCATTAAATGATAAATTTTGATTACAGAGGAACTGTGTGGGAAAGATCTCAAGTTAAAAAACCAAAATACTTAAACAAAAGATATTGCACGGCTTAAGATTAAGTAAAAGCAAATATGAAATTGAACTTTATTTGTTTGCCTATTTTCCTCAAAACAAACTTCGTGCAATTATCTTTATGTACTTCACTCCTTTAACTTTCTTGCTTTCATTGCCAAATGGGCTTTGCACTTCAGCATGCCTGTTTGAGAACTAATATGTAGCTGCTTATTTGACAAACTTCTAGTGTTACTGTTTCTTGTCTAAACAATCTCCACTGCTATTAGATATTTCTTTAACTTGTTCTAGGAATATAGTTTTGTTTCTTGTCTAAACAATCTCAAAGCACCTAACATACCAATGTGACAAATTCAAGATAGATGCCTCAAGATTAATATTTCTGTACATTTATCAAATAAATATATTGTATATTTAAGATATGTAAAGCTAAAATGGAATTTTTAATTAAAAACTAATATTATATTTTTATTAAAGCTTAAAGGTGTGACTTTTATAGAGCTATAAAACTTAATCTTTAAAACATAAATGAAAACATCTGATTATTATAATTTTAGGCGGGCCATTTTTTGTAAACCATGTACAAACATTATACATCACCACCATCCTCAGCTGTAGCTGTAGGTTATACGCCTCTCAGCATAAATATTAAACATAGTATCTGCATCCCACTAGTAGTTTGATGCCAAAAATTTTCTACAATATTTAAGATTCCTGCCATAGCAGTAAAACCTTCCATTTAATCAGAATATGACACCAATTAATGACCACTACTACCATAGGAAATGCTTATAATGAAAAGCTGGTCAGATTAAAAAATGACAAACTGTTGACGTATATATTGGCCTTTCCCATGAGATATTTAGCATTCTATCATTATTCTTGTCTATAGTTGTTAATGCAAAGCCATACATAGAAACAATTGTGCCAACACTTTATAGGAAAGAAAGCATGATTAGAAAAAATCTAATAAGGCAAGAAGAATGATGTGAAGAAACTAAATCGAATAATTAATAGACCCAACATAAGAGAAAAAGATAAGATACAAATTATCCCTCGAGTATATGAAAAATTTCATACATAAAACTAGAATATGGAGAATTAATTGTAAGTGGGCAGTGTTCCATCAGGTTGGATGTTATGTGATACTGATATAGATTATGATTAGAGAAGGGGGGTTAGAAAAAGGTTTGTTTTCCATTTGGGTTGTTTTTTAGTCCAAACATTACAAAATTATTTTTTAAACAAGCATTGCATAAGAGTATGTTTTTCCTTGTTTCTATGTTTCTTTGAATTTAATGTGTTTTTGTGGAACCTAGCAAAAAATTGTATTTATGGAAATGATATGTAGTCACTTCTACTTCAGAAGCTTTGTAGCTTTGTTCTTTGATGAGAATGTAAACCTTGCTAAAATAGCTAGAAAAAGGTCTTCTTTTTGTTTGGGTTTATTTTCAGCCCAAATATTCTAATAGCTTTTCTTTAACCAAACATTTCAGAGAGCTTTTTACCCTTGTATTTGGGTCCACATTTTAGGCAAAATATTCTTGGTTGTAATAATGTATATTTCAGGTGATACCTAATCAACAGATTACATTATCAGTTGCATATATTTTATCTGAATTTGTTAAGATCTCCTACCTCTTCCATAGATTGCATATTTCTTTTCTAAATCTTTAGATAATTTCTTTTCAATGTGCTAAAGATATTGAACGTCATTAGTGCAAAGAGTATCAAACAGTAACTAAATGTACTGGAAGTCATGATGGATGTAACATTAAAAAATTGTTGAAGGTTTTGGTTTTCATGTTCAGATATTGTAATATTCTTTACTTTTTTATTAGTAAGCTTTATGATGATGTTTAAATTACATGTAAAGAAGTGGTTTTCACCATTGGATGAATGATTTCTCTTTACTTTTTCCTTCATTTTTTCCTTCATTTTTTCCTTTTTTAATTTTTTTTTAGAATAGGACAGATGGAGAAGGATAAGGATATGGCTAAGTGGATTTTGAAGATGGTGGATGCATGGTAGGGAAATGAAGGGAGGACTCAAGAATCTAGTTCCATGAATGGTATCCCTTGAAGATGTGTTCCATTAGATCATGGACAATTGGAGGTATGCTCATAGATTTGGTAGAATGATGGTAAGGGAAATGAAATGGATGGGAAGATGGTGAAGGATATGGATTTATACAAAGGCTTGGATGAGAGGGATGGAAGGATGAAAGATGGATGTTGGATAATGGATGAGATATTGGAAGTCTTGTAGATGAGTGGATGGAAATTTTGGCAAGATCAACATTCGAACATGCCTTGAAGGGTGGTGAGGTTGTGGAAGAGAAGTGGCTTTTGTATTTTGAGGTTTAGATGGAGGAGTGGATGTGGATTTTGGGATATAAGGACCCAAGATGGATGGAGGTGATAAAGGATTATTAGATGGGGTGGAGGACTTAGAATTTGATGGAGCTTTTGGATAAGTACAAGTTTGAATGCCAATTTTGATTTTTCTTTAGGATGCATTGATTCTATGAGTAATTTTGGAATCCACATGATTTTTTACTTTGATTTTTGCTTCATGGGCCTTTGTGGCTTTTGGGATTTAGATTTTTTATTTTGGATCACATTTTTATTTGTTTTTGCATGTCTTTTTGATGGGACATGTCGATCCTTTGATTTTGTGGATTTTTTACTTTATGCATTTGAGATTTTGCATTTGAATTGCTTCCAACAGAAATGGGATTGGTGGATGGATATGAATGATGTGGATTTATTATGGATGGGTTGGTGTAGGTAGGATGTTGGAAAAGGTTCAAGGCTGTGTACCTTTATTGATCTTGATTAGGGATATGAGGTGATGGATATAGAGGATAATGTGATCTTGGAATAGGGATGCTAGGTGGTGGAATATAAGGACCCAAGATGGATGGAGAGGATGAAGGAATTTGTTTTAGGACATAGGGACCCAAAATGGATGGAAGGGATGAAGGATTGGACTTTAGAATATAAGGACCCAAACTACATTTGGAGGATGGAGAATGTGGCCATTTCAATTTAGATGGTAGGTTTTTAGATTTGGGGTGAATGAAAGGAGTACCAACGTCTAGAGACTTGTAGACAAGAACATGATAATTAGGATTTTCTAGGATATGGATGGGTTCTAATATGCCTTGCTCATGTAGGCCTAACCCTTTGCCTTGATAATGCATTTTTTGAAAAATCCATTTTCCAATGGGATACTTGTTGTTTTGAAAACAAGGTGCGAGTCCATTTTGAGAATGGTATGGTATGGAACGAATGATATCATCTTGGAGTAGACTAACTTGGATGAAAGTAGATGAACCCAATTGATAAGTAGGGTGTTCATGGGTATCTTAGATATGGGTGATGGGATCTTGTGGAGGATTAGGATCACAACTTGAAGATGAAGGGGTGCTTTGATCTTAACTTAAGGTAGGATCATGGGATGAGGTGGATGGTATAGTTTTCTCTTGGTTATGAGATGGAAGGGGATCATTGCATGGAATAGAAGTTAGACTTTGATCTTGATTTTGAGAGGGACCATGAGATGGAAGGGGATCATGTGATGGGGTGGATGGTACATCTTGATCTTGATTGGGAGGGGTATCATTAGATGAGGTAATGGATGGAAAGCTTTTTTATTGTCATGGACTAGGGTCATGCCACGAAGATTGTATGATAGGATCGTGGTATGAGGTGGATATTCTAGGATCATTAAATGGGTTTGATATGGTAAGACTATGAGATGGTATAGGATCATGAAATATATTTGATTGACTAGGATTATGGCATGGAGTTGAGAGACTTGGATCATTAGGTGGTATGGAAGGGATAACTTTATCTTGATATGAAAGAATATCATTTTGGATTTCTTGATCAAAGATAGGTTTATCTTGGATGCTATGGTTATCTAGAAGGATTTCTTGGATGGACTTAAGGATAGGATCATGAGATGGAATGGGATCACAAGGAGTACTTTGATCTTGACATAAAGGGGGATCTATGATGTCATGCTTTGGATCAATGAGGTCAATTGAGTAACATGATTGACTTTGTGCAGGTGCTATAAAGGTGGAAAAACATGGGATGGATGAGGTGGAAGAGGGTGGAACTAGAGGAGTAGGCCTAGCATCTTGTGAAATAGGATTTTGCATGGGTTCTTGTATTCCTTTGAGGGTGACTTTTGGTGGTCCTTTGAGGGTGACTTTTTGTGGTCCTTTGATGATGATTTTTGGTGGTCCTTTGATGGTGATTTTTGGCTTGATGATGGGTTGACTAGGATGTGAAGAGCATAAGATATGGCTATGGATGTGTTTTGCTTGAACATTAAGGACATTTTGGTTTCCCTTGCCAATAGAGGAAAAGGATGACATGGCTTGGGTATGCGTTTCAATAGTGGCTTGGACGGTGTTTAGGATGATAATATATTAGGAAGAAAGATCTTGATGTGGATTATGGAGGGTGGTTATGATAATGATTAGGACCTCTATTAGACAAATTAATTAAGCTTAGGATCCTAAATGATGGATTAAGAATGGATGTGGATGATTGAGATACTTGAGATGATTTGAATTAAATTATTGGGCATGATTAGGATAAGATGTATGAATAGAAAGATAGGGAGATTAGGACAAAATGATTAGGATGAAGGGGGGGATGATTAGGATGAATTGTGATTAGGACAAAATGATCAAGATGAAAATGGATGATTAGAATGATTAGGAGGATAATTAGGATGAGGAATGATGATAATGATGGAAGACGATGATTAGGATGGAATGATTGAAAGGAGATAACTATGATGATTAGGGATGCAATGATTGATATGGAAATAAATGATTAAGATAAGATGAAGTATGAATGGGATAAGAAGGGATAATTAGGATGGTTGTGAAAGGTTAGAGTGATTATGGAGACCTGATTAAAATGATTAAGAGGAATTAAGGTGATAAGGGATGATTATGATAGAATGAGATGACTAGGATGAGGAGGAATGATTATGATGGAAAGGATTGGTTAGAGTGAGGTGATTAGGATGAGATGATGGATCATGGTTATGATGACTAGGATGGGATAATTGATTTGACTTGGATGACTCAGATAGGATGATTAGAATGGGGAATAGGGACTAGGATGATGAGGAATGGTTATGATGACTAGGATGGGATGATTGGATTGACTTGGATGACTAGAATAGGATGATTAAGATGGAGAATGAGGATGATAATTTTTAATTGGAGATGATGTGGATAGCTTGACTTGTAGGACAACTAGATTTGTTTATTTTTGAAATGTTTCTAATGTTTTTGGATTTTTTATTTTTTTATTTTTTTAGTTTTTTTAGTTTTTCTATTTTTTTGGATTTTATGCTTATGAATGTAAATGTAAATGCAAAAAAATAAATGATACAAAAATACAAACTTCCTAAGGCTCAATTTGGGTAAGATTCCCCTTGTGGTTTCAATTGGGGAAGGTGATCCAAGCATTCAAGCACATAACTGGGAGGAAAGGGTAACCCACTCTCCACCTTCACTTCCTAAAGGTATAAAGTTCTTTGAGGCTTAGCCAAGATTGGAAATATTCTACTTCCAAGAGGTGTGTCTTTAGATTCACCCTCTGCTCTTTATACTCTGTTGGAACACAGGAGTTGAGGTCGTCCACTAGAGTGATCACTTCTTTAGGCAGGCCTCCTAAAAAGAAAAAGAAATATCACTTATTTCTAATCCTCAAGATCACACTAATGTGTAAGAGGAGAGCATAAGTAAGTGAATCTTGGGGATTAAAAGACACTTGCTAATTTTAAACCCAAATCTAAATGTGAACGGTTAATTTTAAGTTCGATTTCAATTTTGCGGAAAACATGCCAAAAATTTGTATAAATCAAAAATTGATTGCAAAAATGGATTCCTTATGATTTTTTGATAATTTAAAAAAAAATGTTGAAAAATTATTTCATATGACAAAGATATGAGCATTCAAAGTTGAAAAGAAAGGTGTGACATGGACTGAATGCACCTAATTTTTGGAGTAGAATCTAGAAAATCCATTTGCATCACAGTGAAGAACTCCCAACCAACTTTCCAACACTTTTTGAATTTCAAAAATCTAACATGTTACACAAAAGTTATGCTCATTTTAGTAAAACTGCTATTTTAATGATATGCAAAGAAAGAAGAGAGCTAATGTTTAAGCCCCCAAGTGCCAAAATTTGGCCCCCCACATGACCAAGAGCTTGCTGGAGGGTGCTAAGAACCTGTTTAGCATGACCGTTGGTCATATGGTCTCCCATATGACCAGGGGCCAAGGGCATGGAAAATAAAATAATTTTTAAAAAATTTAAAAGCTAAAATTTAAATAAATTTAAAACTTAAAAAAAACTCATAAAAAGTTAAAGGCTAAAGTTTTAATTGCGGCATGCATTTATAAACTAAAAACAAAGAAAGATCTTTGGAGTCACATGGCATTCTTTTTAATATGCAGCAACTGCTTAAGCCCCCACTTTTTTCCACAACCTATTTTCATGCATATATTGACTTGTGCTTTATATTTTTTAATCTGCAAAAAAAATATTACCACATAGATTTTCATATGAAGGTTTGAAGGTTTAAAAAAAATCAAAATATTTATAGTAAGCAAAATATATCGAATTATATATCAAAAATATATTGAATAAATTCCTCTCTTAGCCTCCCTATGGTGTGGCTATTTTTCTAATTGGAGGCTCCTACAAAAACTTGATCTTCAAGCCCTCTTTAGAAAAAACCTTTGACCTCTAAAATCAAACTGATGATAGCTCAAAAGAACAAGGGTTAGAAGGAAGGGTTCACATCAGGTTGACCAAAATGTAAAATGGATAGAAATAGAAATATGCATAAAACATAACTTAAATCAAACCAAATGGAATGTAAACATCAAAAGATTGAATGTAATATGTTGAAGTTGTTGAAGATTTGAATGTGGTTGCTCATAATGTAGCAACATGACATTATCCTAGAAGATGTTCATGTAGATGTTGAAATGACAATGATAGGTGTTTTTATAGAAAATCAAATTGGAATGAAGGGTTAGGATTAAAAACTAATAAGACATGTCAATCAATGGCCAAGATTGAAAGATGTAGTATGAAATAGGGTTAGGGTTAAATTAGGGCAAAGACACAAAATGAATGGCTAAGATTGAATTATGAGATAATTCAATGAAGGGTTGAAAATGAATGAGATAAGAAAAAATAAGATTGACATGGAAGATAAGATTGGCACAAAAAAAGAGGTTGTTGGAGAAAATTAAATAAGTATAAAATTATTTAATTTATAAGAGAAAATGAATAATTAAATAATTAAAATAACAATTTAGTTAAAAGTGGAGGAAAATGTCAAAATATTAAATAATTAAAATAATTATTTAATAGTGGAGGGAAAAGTAGAAAATAAAGAAATAAATAAAATTTATTTAAGTATAGAAGAAAAAGGTAATGAATAATTAAAATAATTATTTAATTATAGTAGAAAAATAGAAAATAATTAAATAAAATTATAATTTATTTAATTATAGAGGAAAAGAGAATTAGTTAGTGACATAATTAAATAAATAAAACTTATTTAATTAATCAAGAATAAGGAGAAAATGAATTAATTAAATAATTAAGAATTATTTAATTAATAGGAGAATATGACTTAAGGGATAATCAAATAATTAAAAATATTTAATTATGTTAAGAGAATTGATATGAAAAATGATATTCGTCACTTGGAACATTATTCAGTGTCTACAAAATTAAAAGATTTTAATTTTGTTTAAAGTTAAATAGTTATTGAATAATTTTATTAGTGATTAAATTTTGGTGAGTGAAGCTATTTTATATAATATTTTAATCTTTAATTTTATATATATTCATTATAAAATAATTATAAATTATCATAAAAATTGTATTTCAATTTAATGTTTTGTTTCTAATAATTTATAGTTTTGAGAAAGTTATTTAATTAACTTTAATGCATTATTTTATTGATTGGGTAGTCTATAAACTACTTTAGAGAATCCTTCCATTCTAATATAAGAAAACTTAGAGAATTGGATGAAACAATGATCATCCTTGCTCACTATTTCAATGACATGCAATGATAATTTTTTGCTTTTTGCTTATATCCCCTTCTAATATCATACTATCTACATGGAAATAGACTAATCAAATGTCATTACCATATATATAGAAACTAAAACATAAAAAAAATATATTTAAATTATTAAATAACTATGTTACATATAATTTTTGATTATTAATTAAATAAAATAAATTAATATATTTATATAATATAATATTATTATTATAATAATATTATAATTAACAACATAAAAATTAGATTAAGAAAATTATTGATTCTATATTTTTAATATTTTAAAATAACTTCATATATGTACTTTTATATAAAAAATTGAATGTGTATGCGTAGATTTATAATATTAATGTTATTACTATTTATATAATTAATATTATTTTTTATTTAAAAAATTATTAATATAAATAATGTATATAATAATGTTTCTCTTAGTTATATAGAGAAACGGGGATTATGTAAAAGACATCTAAAAATACTATTTTCTAAGTGTTTATGTATATGACTTATGTACTTATACTACCACAAATCATTTGTAAGAACCATATTCAAATAAGACAATTTATTAGTCTTAGTGAGTCATGTTCACATAAGGCAATTTATTATCAAAACTTACATTTAATTTATTATAATTAACAAAAATTACATTTGATTTTATTCACCTTAACAAGACTTAAATTTATTTTTCATTAAATATAAAATAGTATAATTACAATACTATAAATACAAGTACTAGTCAGTACATACCACTTGTTTGAATTATATTTATTGTTTTATTTTTAAATGAATAAGACAAGAAAATAAAAAAGACCCAACTACACAAATCAAATCTATGATCACCACCATGACAAATTCACCTCAAGGAAAATTCGCCACCAACAATGGAAAATTCATCCCATTAAAAGTTTGTGATTAATTTTTCACGGTGGTGAATTTTCCATGGGGTGAATTTGTCATGACGGTGAATTTTCCCACGGTGAATTGTTGGTAGTGAATTTTTTGATAGTGAATTGCTATGATAAATGATGCCTTTATCATTATATAATTTAAAATATTCTCTCAAAATAAATCCAAAATTAAATAAAAATAAATAAATATACAAATATCATCATTGTTATATAGTCCCAAGTTGGCCTCCAAAGGTCCCATATTTTGATTATTTGGTGACATTGCCCCTAAAAATCACTGGGAAGATCATAAAGAAGCTCTTTATTGGTGGTTGTTTTTTAAAGGTATTTATATAAATATGTTGGTAACTCACTCTCCACCTTCATTTCCCAAAGGTATAAAGTTCTTTGGATTCACCCCCCACTCGTTATACTGTGTTGAAACACGAGAGTTGAGGTCATCCCCTAGAGTGATCACTTGTCTAAGTAGGCCTCCTAAAAAGAAAAAAAAATCACTTATTTTTGATCCTCAAGAGGAGAGCATACATAAGTGAATCTTTGGAATTAAAAGACACTTCTTAATTTTAAACCCAAATTCAAATGTGAATAGTTAATTTTAAGTCTAATTTCAAGTGTGTGGAAAACATCCCAAAAAAATATGTATAAAGCAAAAAATGATTGCAAAAATGGATTCCTTATGATTTTTTGAGAAGTTTTTAAAAAAAAAATTTTGTTGAAAATGGATTTTCTATGACAAAGATATGAGCATTTGAAGTTGAAAAGAAAGGTTGACTTTGGATGAATGCACCTGATTTGCAGAATCTGGAAAATTTGTTTACACCATAGTGAAGAGCTCCAAACCAACTTTCAAACATTTTTTGAATTTTGAAAATCCAACCTGTTACACAAAAGTTACGCACGTTTTAGTAAAACTGTTATATTAATGATATGCAAAGAAAGAAAAAGGATAATGTTTAAACCCTCAATTGCCAAAATTCAACTACCACATGACCAAGAGCTTGTTGAAGGGTGCTAATAACCTCTCTAGCACAACCCCTCGTCTCCCATATGACTAGGGGCTTGAAAAATAAAATAATTTTTTTAAAAAATAAAAAGCTAAAATTTAAATAAATTTAAAACTTAAAAAAATAATAATCCCTCCATTTATAACTAAAAGGAAAGGCCATTTAAAAAAAAAAATTAAAAAGCTAAAATTTAAATAAATTTAAAACTTAAAAAAATACTAAAAAAAAAGTTAAAAGGCTAAAGTTTTAATAGTTGCATTTATAAACTAAAAGCAAAGATCATAAGAGCACGTCCTCATGTGGCTACTTAGTTTATTTTGGCTAGCAACCACTGCTCAACATTTTAAAGAGAATTTTGTGGAGTTGATGGCCCCTGATTGTATTTAAATTTGATTTTTGCAATTGTACAAGTAAAAACTAGAGAGAAAAATTGGAGGCAAATGTGAAAAGGGAGGGAAAGAGATTTGTGGAGCCACATGACATTTTTTAATATGCAGGTGCTACTTATTTTCAGCCCCCATATTTTTCCACAACCTATTTTCAATTTTTAAGTAGATGTTGCTACACAAAAATATGAAAACATTCCAAATTATCCATTCCATAAATTTTAAGCAGAAAATAGACTTAACCAGAAAGCAACTAGTTATTCATGCATATATTGACTTGTGCGAGTTTAGATAAATATTCTTTTAATCTGCAAAAAAATATTAACGCACAATGAAAGCCTCAGTTGTATAGATTTCTATATGAAGGTTTGAGGGTTTAAAAAAATTCAAAAAATTTATATAAGCAAAATTTTGAGGCTCCTATTGATCTTCAAACCCTCTTTAGAAAAAACCTTTGACCTGCAAAATCAAACTCACAATAGTTCAAAAGAACAAGGGAAAATTATAATATTTCAAATAAAAATTTTGAATGGAAAGAATGCAACTGGTTACATGCATAAATATAATTATTTGTCTATGACTATGTATATTCAAATAGAGATTAATGCACAACAACATTAAGCACAATGAAACCCTCAATTGTATAGATTTCCATATGAAGGTTTGAGGGTTTAAAATAATTCAAAAAATTTACATAAGCAAAATATATCGAATTATATATCAAAATTCATCTATTTTTCTCATTGGAGGCTCCTATAAAAACTTGATCTTCAAGCCCTCTTTAGAAAAAACCTTTGACCTGCAAAGTCAAACTCACAATAGCTCAAAAGAACAAGAGAAAATTATAATATTTCAAATAAAAAATTTGAATGGAAAGAATGCAACTAGTTATTCATGCATATATTGACTTGTAACTACCTACCTGTAACTATATTCAAATAGCTCGATTAATGCACAACAAAATTCACGAGTTTATCAAAAAGTAACTATGACTGTATATTAAAATAGAGATTAATGCACATAAATATAATTATCTACCTATGAATATGTATATTCAAATAGAGATTAATGCACAACAACATTCAGATATATTGCATGAGTTTATGGAAAAGAAAATACATGCGTAAATATAATTATCTAAATATTAACGCACAATGAAACCTTGGTCACTGTATAGATTTCCATATGAAGATTTGAGGGTTTAAAAAAAATCAAAAAATTTACATAAGTAAAATATATCAAATTGTATATCAAAATTCGTCTCTTGGCCTCCTTGATCAATGGCGAGGCTATTTTTTTGATTGGAGACTCCTATAAAAACTTGATCTTCAAGCCCTCTTTAGAAAAAAACCTTTGACCTACAAAATCAAACTCACAATAGCTCAAAAGAAGGGTTAGAAACTCATAATAGCTCAAAAGAACAAGGGTTAGAAGGGTTCACGTTAGGTGCATCAAAATGTAAAATGGATAGAAATAGAAACATGCATAAAACATAATTTAAATCAAACCAAATGCAATGCAAAAATGTAGTATGTTGAAGTTGTTGAAGATTTGAATACATGGTTGCTCATAATTCAACAACATTACTTTAGCTTAGAAGGTGTTCATGTAGATGTTGAAATGACAATGGCAGGTGTCTTTTATAACAAACCAAATTGGAATGAAGGGCTAGGATTAAAAGCCAATAAGACATGTCAATCAATGGTTAAGATTGAAAGATGTAGTATGAAATAGGGTTAGGGCTAAATTAGGGCAAAAACACAAAATGGATGGTTGAGATTGAATTATGAGATAATTCTTGATCAAGGGTTGAAAATGAATGAGATGAGGAAAGATAAAATTGACATGGAAGATAAGATTGGCACAGAAAAAGAGGTTATTGGAGAAAATTAAATAATTATAAAATTATTTAATTTAAAAGGGAAAGTGAATAATTAAATAATTAAAACCGCATAGGTGAATTCACAACTAGCAATTCATGGTGTGAATTTTTCTAGAGCCAATTAAAACATTATTTTATTATAGAAGATGTGATAGGTTGACTTTTAATTAAAATAACAATTTAATTTAATTAAAAGTGGAGGAAAGGGGGAAGATATTAAATAATTACAATAAGAATTATTTAATTAATAGGAGAATATGATCTTAGGGATAATCAAATAATTAAAATTATTTAATAATGCTAGGAGGAGCAAATATATATTTTTAAATTATTAAATAACTATTATATATATACATTTTTATTATTAATTAAATAAAATAAATTAATATATTTATATAATATTATATTATATTATAATAATGTTATAATTAACAACATAAAAATTAGATTAAGAAAACTATTGATCATATATTTTAAATATTTTAAAATAACTTCATATATATCCTTTTATATATAAAATTGAATGTCTCTATAAATGCATAGATTTATAAGACATCAGACAAGACAAATTCACTGTCCTAGAACAATTCACCACCATGACAAATTCACCTTAAGGAAAATTCACTGCTAACAATTCGCCACCACAAAAAATTAATCTCAAACTTTTAATGCAATGAATTTTCTAGTGAATTGATGGTGGTGAATTTTCCTTGAGGTGAATTTGTCATGGCCCTGAATTTTCTTAAAGTCATTTATAATATTAATGTTATTACTATTTATATAATTAATATTGTCTTTATATATATTATATTTTATTTTAAAAAGTATTAATATAAATAATGTATATAATAATGTTTGGCTCACTTATATATAAAGAAAGGGGGGATTATGTAAAAGACATCTAAAAATACTATTTTCTAATTGTTTATGTATATGACTTATGTACTTATACTACCACAAAGCATTTGTAAGAACCATATGCAAATAGCTTTAGTGAGTCATGTTCATATAAGGCAATTTATTATCAAAACTTACATTTAATTATATTATAATTAACAAAAAATATATTTGATTTTATTCACCTTAACAAGACTTACATTTAATTTTCATTAAATATAAAATACTATATTTACAATACTATAAAGGAAAGTACTATCAATACATACTAGTTGTTTGAATTATATTTATTTGCTTTATTTTTAATTAAATATGACAAGAAAATAAAAAAGACTCAACTACACAAATCAAATCTATGATCATGAGACCAACCAGTGCAATTAATTTTTCGTAGCAGTGAATTGTTGGTGGTGAATTTTCTTAAGGTGAATTTGTCATGGCAGTGAATTTTCCTGTAGTGAATTATTGACAAATGCCTTTATTATTATATAATTTAAAATATTCTCTCAAAATAAATTCCAAATTAAATATAAATAAATAAATATATAAATATCATCATTGTATATAGACCCAAAGTTAGCCTCCAAAAAATTGTATAAATATTATCATTGTAAATAATTCCATCTTTTGTTTATTTGGTGACATTGTCCCCCTAAAAATCATGGAAAGATCCTAAAGAAGCTCTTTATTGGTGGTTGTTTTTTAAAGGTATTTATATAAATAGGCTGGTAGGAAATGAGAATTGAATCTAGAGATCCCTGGTTTGTAATGTAGTGATTTTGTTTGAAGTATTGGTTATTTTCCTTTCTTGGGGTACCACCAAAATTAAATATATTAATAGAATAGAGAATCCCAAGTGAGATTCAACAATTTCCAAATGAAGTCAGAAACATTTAATAAGAAAATATATAATTTGCATGATGAGGAAGCTTGTATTTTATGGACGATGGTTATATTTTCTTTTTAAAGATGAAAAAAATTAATGATTAGATTTGTCGTTCAGTGTTCGTGGCCAGATTTAATTTGTCGTCTTTCGTAAAGAGAGGAAACGTGCTTCAACAGAAATAACGGCATTTACTATTGGACCTCAAACAACAGTACGTGTAAGGTGCAGATTCATTCCAAGAGAGCTTGGAGTGCATGCGAGAGCTGGAGTGCATGCACACCGTTCTGTACAATATGCTTGACAGGGAATTTGAGTCTCTTTAGGTAATTTTTTAAATAATTAAGTATTAATGTAAAATATGTGGAGGAGGAACACTATTTTAAAGAAAATGTAAGAAAATAAAGGATTTTTTAATGGGTTGTATATTTTAGTCACTACATTTTATAGTTTTAATGGTGAAATTTGTATTTATGTTTATTTGGATGGAGTGATTTAATATATTAAATTTTGATAAGAGGTATATTTTTGTGTTAAATTTGATTTTTGATTTTATATTTATTTTTCGTTATTTTAATTTTATTTACATTTATTTTTATTGATTTGGTCTTATTACATTTCAATTTACACATTATATAGTTGACATTTACGCATCATTTATTAGCTTACAATCACATTCATGTCTACATTTATGTTCATTGTCTCAAAACTAGCATGTTTATGTCTTAAGGATTAATCATAAAGCTTAAATTTTAAAATTCTTGCTATTTCTTACTAGTTGTGAGCTTATTTGACAAATGTTTCTATAAATTGTTATTATGTCTAAGTATTTACCTAATGGTATTCCAACAACTCTACAACTGAGAAATTGAATGTCAAATCCAACATCAAAGGACTACACAATCAGTTTTAGGGCCCCCTATCAAAGACCCATATGCCCCTAGGCATTTGAGTCCTCCTATGCGTGCCAAATCCAAATTTTTATGACAGATGTACAATCTCTAGTACTTCTCAAATCTACCTGCAATTTACTATTTTAGTTTGTGTGTTTTTAGAATAGTGCATTTATCATATTAGTTCATATAGTTTAATTAGGTTAATCATAGATAATCATTTCTAGTCCATCTTCAAGGCCCCAAGAATGTAGATCTAGGTCTGACTAACTCATCTTCATGGTTGAAAGGCAATCTATTCACCTTGTTGATTTACATTTTAATGTAACTTTGAAAAAGGAAGCTAATTGATCCTAGGTTTAGGCATTAAACCTAAGGACCTCCTTTTTCTATGTTTCATTTGGTGAACCTAACATCCTAACATTATATACCTTCTTAAATTAGTAGTCTTTTAAACCCTAGATTTAGGTTTTACATCATATTTCTTGCATTTTTCACTTAGGGTTTCATTTTGTGTCATAAAAACTCAAATTTTTTTAAAATGTACTTCATATTGCATCATAGCTTGCATTAGGGTGTGTTTTAGTCATTTAGATCAGATTTTCATTCAAAATTACATTCAAATTGTTCCTTTTTGTTCACACATTATCATACATTTGCATTTGAATCACATTGAGAAATTCTAGAAAAACAGTCATTGTTAGAATTGTTTGTAGTTAGCAATAGAAACCTTAAACAAAAACTTAAACATTCAGTTTTTTAGTTTTCAAACCCCCTGTCAAGGACTCAAACACCCTTGGGCAACTCTATCCTTATACAAGTGCATCGACAAACTTTGTCATAGTTGTATGTCTATGTCTGCTCATTCTGTAGATATTTGCATATCTCTATTTTGAAATCAATAATTGCATGTTTTTAGGGATTTGGCATATAGTTCATAAAAGTGAAAGAAAGTGCATTGTTTATGTTTCAAAATTGCATCAAAATCATCATTTCTAGGCCTTTTCATTTTAGAATAAAAAAAAATGCATTTTCATATTTGAAATTTGTATTCATAACGTGTTCAAACATCTTCAACATTCTTGCTTACTTGCATTTTGCATCAAATTGGCATAAAATAAGCAAATTATGGAAAACCATTGATTGTTACAACTATTTGCAAGTAGAATTAGAATCCTTAAGCAATGTAATACACAGTCAAATTTTGAGTCTATACAACCCCTGACAAGAACTCAAATGCCCTTGGGCATCCTTGTCTTGCTATTCTTGGCCAAACAAATTTTTTCTTGGACCTTTGTTGTTGTGTTTCCTATTTTCTTCTATTGTTTGATTTTTGTTTTTGAGTGCTTGTTGTGCTTAGTTAACAATTTGGTGTTCATCTTGCATACACTTAGTGTTTTGAAACTTGTATGAGTTTCACAACATGGTGTCTAATCACCAATACTTTAGTGAGACTTAGTTCTAGACTTATGGTATCCCGCATTGGTTTTACATCCATTATGGATCATGGGTCTGCTAACTCTTTCATGACAAGTGTTGTCAATACTCAACCCATTTTGGACTCTATCCCTAACACTACTATACCAATGATAAGTTTACAAACACCCATCTTTACATATGTTGAGACTATGGTTATCCATGTTCTTGAAGGCAAACTGAAAAAATAGACAAAGACTTAGGACTCCAAGACTATGTGATTATTGAATCTTTAACTAGTCTTGTGGTCCCTGTGTTAGACAATACATGAGTAAATTGATTAGTGATGCTTATGGATTAGAGGTTTTGTGTGGCCTATCTCATATAGTTGATTGAAACATCCCGACTATAGCTAGTTGCACTCAAACATTGATAAACATTCAAAATCAAGGAGGAAATCAAGTCTCCCTCCCTACAACTATAGCCTCTATTCCTACATACACAAATCCAATTGTTGCTTCAACAACACAACAAAGCATTAGTATAACTCCAACAATAGGTCTTTCCACTAGATATCCTTATGGTTCTGTATCTTCACGTGTCACACCACAAGTTTCATCCCCATTCATAAATTTGCAACATAGTAGCCCACCAAGCACATACATAATTCCACCATATTCACCACATTCCCAAAACATGTCAAGAAATGATTCCATCATCAACCAAATTTTGTAAAACATAACCTCACTTCAAAAAAAATCTCAACTTTGAACCAAAACCAAAATGGACAACCATCACAATATGTCAAAAGGAGCCCATTGTCATTTGAAATGTTGAAAGCACAAATTCCACAAAACATAGAGATACCCCAATTTGACAAGTACAATGGTAAAAGGGACCTTAGAAATCATATATCAACATATACAACCTTGTGTAGTTACTTCATTTTTGAGGATAAGCTCTTCGCTAAACTCTTTCCTAGGTCAATGAAAGAAATGGCTTTGGAATGGTTTTGTTCATTGTCGAATAATTCAATGCATTCATTCAATGAGCTTGTTGATGCTTTTCTCAATCATTTCCAAGTAAACATTGGTCCTAATATTAACATAACTGATTTAATGCAATGAAAACAAAAGAGAGGCAAAAAGGTCACAAATTTCATAAGTTGCTATTAGTTGCTTTTATCACAAATCAATCTTACTATTCCTAATGTAGATATTCAAAGAGTGTTTATTAACAACTTGTGAAATGACATAAGGGATAGAATCTTATTAATGAAATTTTCATCCTTCATATTGTTGATGTGGATGTTAGTCACACATAACACAAATAAAATTCACAAAGAACATTATCTCTCTTGAAAGAAAATCAAATTCTAAGATAGAATTTAATAATCCAAATGGTCCATTAGTAAGGTCTTGGTTGTGCAAGCTTTACTTAGAGTTTATTGTGAACTTGTTTTACAAAGGGACTTACGCACTGGATCTATAAGCAAGGTTAGATTCTAAAGATAATTATTAAATTCACAAAACCAACCTTTAATTAGTGTTCAAAGATCTTTAATTTGATTATATTTATTTATTTTAGAACACTTTCATCATTGGATTTATTCTTTTTGATGCTTCAAATTTCATGAATATGAATGATTTACAAGAATATTTCATGAATTCAAGCATTTTTAGAACATTTTATAGAAATATTCAACATCTACTCTAAAGCATAGCATTAAAATCCTAAAATTTAAAATTCTCCCAAGTATTATCCATGCATGCCCCAAGAAACAAACTAAATCAAAGCAAACCACTCTATACTTCACCAGATTGCTTTATAGCTAGGCATAGAATGATGCAAAGATTTAAAATAAATATGGATCCTTTGTCACTAAATCTAGCACAACACACGGTATATTCTGATAGGAACAAATAATTAGCTACATATGATTTTGTATTAGGAAATAACTTTAAATTGGCCTTGATATTAATTAGTTTCAACTAGAACATACAACTTTTTAATCTCGAATGGAACAAAAAACAAGAAAAAGAAATAAAACTTGCAAATGTTTTAGATCTTGGAATCCACAAATTATGAAC
>VDFB02353359.1:0-36158 GCA_007258455.2 Sequoia sempervirens
CATCATCCCCTTCAAGTACATCAAAAGCATAGCATCACTTCGATATACAGGAACAATACAAATCATCTCTCGAGCATTCTCTCGTTCTCCACTTGGACTTGAGAAACAAAGGCCTATACCCCTCCTTTTATACTAAAAACTTGCCTAATTAGGCCTAACCACTCAATTAATTGTATATCTTCCCTGATCAGCTCGTATCAGGTCTGTTTTATCCTCTGCAATCTTTTGGTTAAGAGTTTTAAGTGGGTTTTTGTTTGTTTTGGCTAAATTTTCCCTTTTGTTAAGGCTCGACCAACAACTTTTAAACAAACAGAAACTAACTACCATTATATTTCGGTAGTAGTTCGCAGTCTAGCGGTGGGTAAGAGTTTTATATCCCGCATGGTCAGGGGTTCAAATCCCCGACCGGCCATTTTAAAACAAAAATCCAACAAAATACACAACAAACAAAACCGCCGGCTATCTTTGGTCAGGTGGCTATGCAGCGGCGCAATGGCTGGCGACGGTTTCGGAGAAGTGGTGGTCACGGGTTCAAAACTTGTCCATAGTTTTAGCAGTCCGCTCAACCAACACGCAGGCCAAAGACTTGACACGTGTCTCGATGCCATTCGACGACTTCCACTGACGAGGCTGCTGACGAGGATGACAGTACTGCCGAGTAGGTGCCACGTGTTAGAGTCTCATTCGTCAGAATCTGCCATGCTGTCCGCTGACTGAGTTGATGACTCACCTGCTGACTGTTGTACGGAACATACAGATGGACACGTGTCGCGATATTATTGGTCCATACGGTTTGACTCCCTGCCACGTGTCGGGTCAGAATTCGCCCATATATGTCCGTACAGTACGGACTGCCATGTCAGTATGATGACGTCATCATCAGTACCCTCTAAGTTGACTGAAGTTTGACTACTTCTAACTCGAGCATACGACGTCAGATTTCGACGAAACGAACGCCGTCAGAATCTTCTCGACGAGCTCTTCGCGATGATGCCATTTCTGTCGACTTCCGAGATTATTATTTTTTTCACCTTCTGGACACCCCTGAAGCCAGTTTGACTGGAAGTTTGACTGGCCGTAACTTGCACAAACGGAGTCCTTTTCGCCCCATTCAAGTTGTGTTGGAATCAGGACGTCATTCTCTTTCTGATGAAGCTAAAATCTAGAGCATTGGGAACATTTTAATTTTTACTAAAAAGTTGTCCCCCGGATCAGGCCTCCCCACTGGAGAGCTTTCGGACCTCTGAAAGCTTGATTACTTGGAAAGTAAGTGAGGGTAAAGTTCCCTCACTTTACCAATCTCCATCCATTTTGCTTTGCTTGGATGCATCCCCTTTAGGCCCACTCTGAGGTACTCAACATTTCCTCTTCGTGAAGTTCTGACATTCCTGTCGAGAATAACATCTTCTGGCAACTCTGACATGTACTCTAGTGAAAGGTCATCAACTGATGGAACCTGAATGTCTGTGACCTCATCTAGGATCATTGGAGGCTCATACAGTTTCAAATTCTCAACATTGACAACCGAGTAAATATGCATGTATGGAGGAAGATTGAGGCGGAAGGCATTGGTACCAATCTTCTCAAGGATCTCAAAAGGACCATACCTAATTGGCTTAAGCTTTTTACCTTCACCTTGCATCCTTTCCTTGCTGATATGTAACCAAACTCTGTCTCCAACCTAAAAATGATGATCAGTGCGATGCTTGTCATGGTGAACCTTGTATTTTGCTTGGCTCTGTTTCAACTGTGCTTCCACTGCCTGATGAATTTCTTGGACTTTCTGGATGAACTTCAAAGCCTTCTCTGCATCATGGCGTCCATCTTCAACATCATCTTTCCCAAAAGAAAAATCCATCGGTGTCTTGGGCACATAACCAAAGCATGTCTCAAAAGGAGACCTCTTAGTAGAAGAGTGTGCTACATGGTTGTAGGCATGCTGCACATAATGAAGACTCTCATCCCACAACTTAGGATGCTTACTGCAGTAACCTCTGAGTAGATGCACAACTGTCCTGTTTACAACCTCTGTCTGCCCGTCGGTCTGCGGATGGAAGGCCGTACTCTTTTTCAGTTTAGTGTCCATGAGTCCCCACAAAGTTGACCAAAATTCCCCCAAGAATCGAGAATCTCGATTCGATACAATAGAAGTAGGTAACCAAAATGAACCCATACAAATTGAAAGTACAAATGAGCTGTCAGTTCAGCAGTGACTTGCTTTTTACATGGCATTAAGATACACATTTTGCTGAACCGATCAACTACTACATACAAATAATCATGTCCCTTCCTAGACATAGGTAACCCCCCAACAAAGTCCATTGACACACTTTCCCATGGACGAGAAGGTATAGGTAGAGGTGTGTACAAGCCCAATTTCCTGTTACTAGGCTTACTAGTTGCACACATAACACAACCTCTAATATACTTAGTTACAGTTTCTTGCATATGAGGCCAATAACAATATTTCTGCAGCTGAGTCAATGTTTTGTTTACCCCAAAGTGTCCTGCAATCAATGAGGTATGTGCTTCTCTAATAACCTGTGCTTGTTCATCCTTTGGAACACATAATTTTCCCAAGTGATATAACAGTTTATCTTGCACATAATAATCTTTCTCTTCTACATGTTTACCATTCATTAAAGTAGCATAGATATCCTTAAAGTTCTCATCATTAACATATTGTTCTTGAAAACTTTCATGAACCATAGAACTATTCTGAAGGATTATCAAAGCATTCATCATAGGAGGTCTAGAGAGCATGTCTGCTACTTTGTTATGGGTACCTTTCTTATACTTAATAACCAAATGAAACTGTTGTAGAAAACCCATCCACCGAAAGTGCCTACTTTGTTGCAATTTAGTTTGTGAGTGCAAATA
Source organism: Sequoia sempervirens (assembly GCA_007258455.2). Classification (NCBI taxonomy): domain Eukaryota; kingdom Viridiplantae; phylum Streptophyta; class Pinopsida; order Cupressales; family Cupressaceae; genus Sequoia; species Sequoia sempervirens. Next base: position 2,881 of record VDFB02353359.1, read on the forward strand.
TTGTAGTGGTTGGTGATCAGTGTGGATTACAGTTTCTTTCCCCATTATGTAATGTTTCCATTTTTTAACACTCTGAACTAAAGCATAAAGTTCTTTATCATATGTGGGATAGTTACTTACTGCTCCTGAAAAAGTTTCAGAGTGGTAGCAAACTGGTTTACCTCCTTGCATGAGTACTACTCCCATGGCAAACCCACTCGCATCTGTCTCGATCTCAAATGGTTGATGTAGATCTGGTAAGGCCAAAACCGGTGCGGTGCTCAACTTTCCCTTCAAAGTGTCGAAAGCCTTCTGTTGCGGACCTCCCCACTGAAAAGTTGCCTTTGTACTGGTTAATGCATGTAATGGTGATGCTATAAAAGAGAAGTTTGCAATAAGCTTTCTCCAGTACTGAACTGCACCTAGAAAACTTCTGACCTCTGTGACTGTACTTGGCTTAGGCCATTTTACAATAGCTTCGACCTTCGCAGGGTCTACTTTCAATTGACCACTCCCTACGACATAGCCTAAGTACACTAAGGATGTCTTAGCAAATTCGCATTTAGACATCTTTACATACAATTTTTCTTTTCTCAATACATCAAATACTTTCTTTACATGACTTACATGATCTTCCCAAGTTTGACTGAATACAAGGATATCATCTAGATAGACTATGAAAAAATCATCAATAAAAGGATGAAAGACATCATTCATGACTCTCATAAAAGTAGTTGGTGCATTACAAAGCCCAAAAGGCATAACCAACCACTCGAACAGTCCCTGTTTTGTCTTAAATGCAGTCTTCCAGATATCATCTTCTACAATTCTTATCTGATGATAACCACTTCTCAAATCTAACTTAGTAAAGTAAACTGCATGTTTTAACTGATCAAGTAAATCATCTATTCTGGGAAGAGGATACCTGTTCTTTACCGTTATCTTGTTCAAGGCACGATAGTCGATGCACATCCTCCAAGTTCCATCTTTCTTTGGAACCAAGACAATTGGAGAACCACAAGGTGAAGTACTAGGACGAATCACTCCTTTTTCCACCAACTCTTGAACCTGCTTTTTAATTTCCTCATTCTGCATAACTGATAAACGGTACATGCCGATATTAGGAAGTGGCACATCCTGCTGTAACTGGATTTCATGCTGTATCTCTCTCTTGGGTGGTAACCCCTTCGGTTCCTGAAACATGTCATCATAAGTGGAAATAATCTTGACCATTTCAGTTTTATGTTTTGGGTCACACCCCTTGAATGCCTCAGATTTATCATCTTCTTTGGCTTTTACAAGCATCAATACAAAGTTTTTACTTGAGTTGACCAACCTCTTCATTTGACCAGCATTAACTAAAGTAAGATTAGTCTTCACCTTATGTGCCCGTACAATGTATTCTACCCCATCTTTAAAAAGATGATACTTATTCTCCCCCTATAAAAGATTGCTTTTCTATCATAAAGATAAGGACTCCCTAACACAAGCCCACAAATATCCAAAGGGACCACATCGACTTCTACCTCATCTACAAAGTTTGCAGTGATAGCAAATCTCAATTTACACTGTTTAGTTACTTTTAATTGTGCATCATTGCAAACCCATCCGAGTGGATATGGTTTTGGATGAGGTGTTGTAGCCAAATTAAGTTTCTTTACAACTTCTTCAGATATTAAGTTTACTTGTGAACCCGTATCAAACAGAGTATCAATCTTAGTGTGTTTTGTTACAACACGAATATGAAACAATTCATTTCTTTGCTTATCAACCTTAGGAGAAGATTCTTTACTTGTACTTGCACTGGCATTAGAAAAACTTGCATCGGATGAGAGAGATATACCTTTCCCTTTACCTTGGATTCTGGTAGCAATAATCTTCGTCTCATCTCCGGAGTCTGAACCAAGATCTTGTTGAATCACTGCAGTAGTCTTCTGCTTGCCTTTATTACCTCCATATCTTTTCGGCCTCAACTCAGGATGAAGCTTCCAACATCTTGAATCATCATGCCCCTCTTTCTTGCAATGGGAGCACGTAGGTTTCTCACCCTCTTTCTTAGCTGTAGCTGTTTTCTTCCCTTTGCCTTTATCTTTGTCTTTGTCTTTCCCTTTAGACTTACCCTCGAACTTAGATGGCTTCTTAGAAAAGTTATCACTAAATGTATTCTTACCCCTAGACTCTAAATGAGTAGCTTGAACAGACACCTCGTCTAGATTGTTGGGACTCAACATCAAAATAGTGTGCCTAAGGTAAGAATGTAAACCACCAATATACTTAAGTAATGTGTCTTGGGTATACAAGGGAACATTTAGAGCAATGGCCCATTTCCTAAACTCATAAGTATACTCCTGGACAGACTGCCCCTTACCTTGCCTAAAGGTTTGCCAATTCATGGTTAACTGTTGCATGTAACCTAAAGGGTAGAATTGTTTCCTAAGAGCAGCAACAAACTCCATCCAAGACATATTAACTTGACCATGGCGAGCAATTTCTTCACGAGTTTTACTCTCCCACCAGGTGAGAGCTGTACCTCCCAACCGGAGAGTTGCTAATTGAATCCTAGAAGCATCTTCTACTAGGCCTTGTATCCTACAGTATACTTCTACTTGTTGGACCCAATCGTCTAATTTCTCAGCATTTAACTCCCCACAGTATTTAGGTAACTCAAATTTTACATCAAGCTTAATTACAGGCTTAGATTTGCTCTTAAATGGATTTACATTAGCAGAAGGAGAAGGAGAAGGAGGAGAAGGAGGAGACGAAGGAGGAGAAGAAGGGGGAGTAGAAGGAGGAGAAGGAATTTCTGGAGCTTTCCCCTCTGTGTCTTTCTGCTTCTTGTGCTTTGAAGAATCTCCCTTTTCACTCTTCTTCTTTTCAGCATAAAGTTCGTCCACCATTGCCTTCATGTCAAGAAATAGCTTCTGGAAATCCTTGACACTAAGCTCTGAACTTTGACCACCTTCTTTTTCTTCCATCTGTGACGGTTGATTAACTCTTGGTCTTCCGATTTCTGGATTGTATTCTTCAAGTTCTCCTTCGCCTCGTTGCAACCTGGATCTCGTTAGCATTCAAATTGCAATACAAGCCACATACATAGCTCTGATACCAACTTGATCTATATAGGGATCTAGGACTTATTGCTTACAGAATGCTTAACGTGAAAGATTAATTATTACAACGTTTAACTTAAATGATTACAAATTTAAATGCTCAAATGAAATAATGAACATAACATAATTAAATAAATGCCAAGATAAACTAAGAAAGAAAAGAGAGAAGAATAGAGAGACGAAACCAATTGATAACGGAGTTCGTCCCTAAGGACTACGTCTCCGGGTCCCTCTCCAATGGAGGACCGATCCGATTAGCTCCAAATTCAGTTACAATTGAGGCAGCATCATCCCCTTCAAGTACATCAAAAGCATAGCATCACTTCGATATACAGGAACAATACAAATCATCTCTCGAGCATTCTCTCGTTCTCCACTTGGACTTGAGAAACAAAGGCCTATACCCCTCCTTTTATACTAAAAACTTGCCTAATTAGGCCTAACCACTCAATTAATTGTATATCTTCCCTGATCAGCTCGTATCAGGTCTGTTTTATCCTCTGCAATCTTTTGGTTAAGAGTTTTAAGTGGGTTTTTGTTTGTTTTGGCTAAATTTTCCCTTTTGTTAAGGCTCGGCCACCAACTTTTAAACAAAATAAAACTAACTACCATTATATTTAGGTAGTAGTTCGCAGTCTAGCGGTGGGTATGCATTCTATATCCCGCGTAGTGGGGGGTTCAAATCCCGACCGAAGCGATACTAAAACAAATCAACAAAATATACAACAAAGAAAACGCGGCTATCTTTGGTCGGTGTATCTGTGTATGATAGGCTGACGTTTTGAGTGGTCGTCGCGGGTTCAAAACCGTCCATAGTTCACTAGCGATCTGCTCAACCAACCGCAGCGGGCCAAAGACTTGACCGTGTCACCGATGCCATTCGGCGACTTCCAGCAGCCGAGGCTGCTGATGAGGATGACCGTGCCAGTGATTGCCGCGTGGCCGAGTCTCATTAAAATTCGATACGCCATGTTATCCGTGGCGAGTTGATGACTGCACTGTATTTGTATGCGAGCGTCACGGATGGACCACGTGTCGCGATATTATTGGTCAGATGCGGTCTGACTCCACGCCCGCGTGTCGGTGGAAATTAAGCCCATCTATGTAATATGCATGCGGTCACGGACTGCGTCCGGTATGATGGCGTCATCATCGGTAGCCTCTAAGTTGGTAGTTTGGTACTTCTAACTTCGAGCATCACGGCGTCGGTTCCCCGATGTAAACGAGCATGCGTCGGAATGGATCTCGGCAGGCTCTTAGCGATGATGCCATTTAAATCAACTTTTGAGATTATTATTTTTCACCTTCTAATTACGAGCCCGTTTGTTGGGATTTGATTAGCGTGTAACTTGCACAAGCGGAGTCCTTTTAAATACTGTTCAGGATTGCGTTGGAATCGGGATGTCGTTCTCTTTCGATGAAGCTAAAATCTAGAGCATTGGAACACTTCAATTTTCACTGAAAAATTGTCCCCGGATCAGTTGTTTGTTGGGTTTGTATTAAAAAACACACTTAATTAAGGCCTATAAGTGCATAAAGGGGCCAAATAAAGCATAAGAAAGGTGTAATTAGTGATGACAAGCCTAGAAAAGCATGAAAGTTTGTTACAAGACTTTTACAACACTTCAAAATAAGACTTGGTAAGGGATAAGAAGGGCCATTTAGATGAATTATAATAAGAAGAGTGTACAAAAGTGTGAAATGTGTTACAACACTTCACAACACCTTCACAAGACATCATAAAGTCTTAATAATTTGAATATGCAAGAACTAATGGGAATGTATGCTTACATTACAACATTGCCTAAGAAAAATAAGCCAAGCATCATAGGAAAAAGACCTAAATGACCATGAAAATGTCCAAAGATCCATTTTTCTATGGTACATTTGGCCCCCACTTTAGTGAGAGAATGAACTTACTTCAAACTCACACTAACGTAGCCATGCATATTGAGAGGGATCCAAATGCACTTATGCTAGCAAGATGAGATAACAATGATCAAGAGGGATGATCTAGCCCCTAGGATGAAGATATCATGGAAAACTTAACATAAGAACAAAGGAACACGCATACGAAAGAGAAGAGAAAAGAGAGAGGAAAAGGAAAAGGAAAAGTCAGATCAAGCTTCAATCGTTTGTCCAACTAGTTGTAGATCAAATCTAGTCTATTTATCTGAAAAGAAAATGCATACTCACTTTGGGGCGACAAAACTCATGGCTGTCCATTGGGTAAGAAGGCCCAAAAGGTGAAAAACATACACTTGGCTGGTATGTAATCACAAACTCATAGGTGGCTATGGGGAAATTCTTGCCTCAGCATTGGATTCCTGCTCAACCATATCAAATTTATACCTCCTAATAACTTTAATAAAGTTCCAAAAGAAAAATGTAGGTTCATGCTTCATGAGAGAAGCAAATCTTCGTATGCTTAGTACTCATGAACAAATGCAATGGTACTACAGGCATGCAAGTTGTGTTATGCAAGGTGGCCATGTAAATACAAAATGGTAAAATGTAAAATGTAAAAGATGTTCAAAGGAGTCTTGTTAAGTTCATGTGAGGTCTATAACCTAGGGAACATTGTGTCTAATGCCTCCAAGAGAGGACCAATCAAAGAATATAAAATTCACAACTTAGGGGATGTAGTGTGTCACATCAGGCCACTAAGAGGAATTTAATATGCTAAGATAGATCATGCTCATGAAGGACATCACACACAATGTCATCCACAAAGCAAAAAAACACATCATATGAAGTGACAAGGCTAAACTAAGAACCAAGAAAAAAAAAAATGCAAACAAAAAATTCCAATGTAAGCCCCAATTTAAAGGAATTTCTACACACCATTCTATGAGCAATTACTTTAAATTAGTGAATGAAAAATGCAGAAAGAAAAAGAAGACATGAGAGCCAACTTGGAAATCCCCTATTCCAAGTCATACATTTCCAAGTAAGTCTTCGTCATGCAAAGAAAGGGAACAAAAGAAAGAGGGGTTGCCCCCAAAAAGGAACACACCAAACACATAAGGGATCTATGGATTTGGGGTCACTATGTTTGTTGCTGCAATTTTTTAATTAAAGAGCTCAACTATCATCATTCCCAAAATATATAGAACTGGAAGAATGACACAAAGAGAGCGAAAATAAAAGAAAAAGAAAGTTTGTTTTGTGTCAACATGAAGAGACATTATAGTCTAAAAACTTTGCATTGTCCCCAAAAGGAGAGACAAAAGCAAAAGAAAAGGAAAAGCTTTCGGGTCAACATTCAAGAGACATAGGGCCTCTTTATGCTTTGCATCATCCCCAAAATGAGAACACAAAAAAAAAAGTGAAAAAGAAAGAAAGGACCTTTTGGGTCAACATGGAAGAGACATAGGGCATCTCGATGCTTTGTGTCATCCCCAAAAGGAAAACAAAAAACAAATACAAAAAAAGAAAGAAATGTACAACATATAGAATCTTGAATGAAGGTATAAATAGAGGAAGTGGAAAAAGAGAGGGAGAACATCAAACACACATTACGAGGGAACATGATATGCACATACAATCACACCAAAGAAAAGAAAAAAGTAAAAGGAAAATGTGAAAAGGCTAGTTAAGGAAAATTCAAGTCACGTATCTAATAAGTCATTTTCCTCCCAATCATGTTTAGTGTATTGCGAGGGTGGTTGATTTTCCAAAGGGATAATTGCAAGTGTCGAACTAGGGGAAGTGCCAAGTTCCTCACTTGGTGTAGGAGATTTATCATTTAAGCTCATGGAAGAGGAAAACAAAGAATTTATATCATTATGCACCTCTTCATCTATTTTAGACATCTCATCGCCATCATCATCATCAAGATTAATCACGACGGGAGGACGGATAGTAATTTCCAATGAAGGATGGATCAGGAGTTGTGGTTGTATTGGATAATTTTATTGTGATGGTTGTAATGCACTATCTTGTGGTGGGTCAGGAGGAGGAGGGTGGTTAGGTATTGCATTTTTCAAAGGTGAAGGTTGATTTTCCTTTTTTTTCTTTTGTTTATAATTGTCGAGCAAGGAAACAACAATGGCACCTACGCTCCCTAGAACTATGGTTTCATTTAATTCTATTTTTAATTTGTGTAGGTGTAAGAGTGGGTTGATCCACCATAGGCTCCTTTTATTATCGAGGAGGAATGGAAGGAACCGAAGGAGATGGGTCAATCACTTTCTTTTTGGCTTTATAAACTTGTTTAATGTAAGGAAGCATGACAAGGTTGGTTTCATTATCTCTTGGGTGTTTAGACGATGAAGGTGAAGTGTGTATTGTTGGTTTCTCATGAGGTTGCACTATTTTTTTAGGTTCAAATTTAGGTTGAAGCATTGTCTCATCTAGGATAGGGGTAGTGGAAATGGATGGGGATAGGTGGTGAAGAGACAAGTTGGCTATTCATTTGGCTTTGAACTTTTTATAGGAAATGAAAAATAGGTCCTTGCAAGGGGTGATGGGTTCCATAAGTTCAGGCCAAAAGGCTTCCAAGAAAAAATAACCTTTAGAAGACAATGGATGAAATCCACTATGGTGGGTATGTGTAGGATCATCATGGAAAAAATAGGCCCTTAAGTGGCGAAAAATTCAAAAAAATTAGAGTTAGGCAACTTGATGTAAAAATTTGAATAATTTATCTATATTATTTCAAAAATATGTAAGAGTAGAATCTATAGAAAATTAAATGTAGTTTCTAAACTACTAGGCTTATTTAAAACAAAAGAATCTATTTATTTTAAATTTGAAAATTTCAATGCAATAGTACTTAAATTCAGGAAAAAATAAGAAGTAGGTGTCGTCGACCACCCTAACCACAATAAAATGATAATATTTTTTTTTATAAGATTTTTGATATAAGTAGAGGACTCATGTCCCAATGTGATGCATATTTTTGTTTTTTTTCAAAGTAAATAATTAATTATGAAATTTTATCCATTTACACCTTTTAAAAATAAAAATTTTGTATGTCCAACACCTTAACTTGGTCAAAACTTCATGAAATTCTTTTTTAAAATCTACTATACTTAAACACGTAATGTGAAGCATGTTTCATATTCAAAAAAGTGATACCGCTTGAAAGCTATAGATGTTTTCAATCAACCTATCAAGCAGGACTTTAGTCATAATTCAAATAGAAAATGAATAATACTATTTATTAAATTCAAAGTAAAGCATAATTTATATTGGTGGAAAGCTGAGAATCTCCTTTAAAACCCTTTGTTTCATCAATTCCCCGGTTAAAAAGTCATCATCCACACATGGGCCATCATATCACTTACATATCACTACTTTTTGGCCCATCATAATCCTACACATGCCCTAGTGTACGGTAAATATCTCATTGTCAAGCAAAAAATTCAAACATTTGTGAATGACTAAAGGGACAACTTTCATCGAGTGAAGCCAAGGATGACCTAGCCACAGATGAAACTGATCTGATTGTGGGATGATAGAGAATGTCACATCCAATTTTTTAGGTCCTATCTATAATGGGAGTATGATCAAATTTCCAATCACAGGGCATGCAAAACCAGTATGTGTTTTAATCCATCCTATTGGTTTGTCAAAATCCTCTTGATAAAGATCATGTAATACTGAAAATTCTTCCATGATCACATTCTCGCCACAAGCAAGATCTATTAATATCCCATTGGTGAGCTCATGAGAGATGCGACTGGCTATGTAAAGAGGACCATCAGGAAGATTTTTAAGTATATCGTGAGAGGAAAAATTAATATCAAGAGATTTTGTAGGTTGGCCCTTATGAGGGATAACATCTAGCATTCCTACAATTTCAATAATAGGATTAACATGTGTAACATTTGGAGTAATATCATGTTGTTCATCAATTTTATCAACATTCATTACATCATTATTTGAAGGTTCACTAGCTTTGACAAATGAAGTATTGTGTTTCTAAAGGAATGGGATTAGTGAAAAGTTGAAAATTCTAGTTGGGAGGGGAAATGAACTTATTGCCCTAATCATTGACACCTATAATGGATAGATGAACTTAATCAATGAGGTCTTGTACTAGGTATTTGAGACGCTTGCATTGTTCTATGTCATGTCCATTTTGGTGATGAAAATGGCAATAAGCATTTGGTTTAAAGGTGGCAGGTAAAGGCTTGGTAGGATCAAGTGGTTTGATTGTAGGAAAAGTGATCATCTATTTTTGTATCAGTTGATGCATTGTGTTATGGAGGGTATCAAGTAAAGGGGTAAATTGTCTCTTCTGGTCCCCATAGGTAAAGGGAATGACTCCTTTAGTGATTGCCACTTGATTATGAACGGGTTGAATTGGTTGTGGAGGAGGCCCCCCGTATTGAACTATAAGAAGCCTTTCTTTGGTTTTCTAAAGTTTTGTGAGTTTTTTTGGTTGCTTTGTTTAGACTTCTCAACTCGGCTAGAAGTGGATTTTGCATCTTGACTAGTAATCGGGTTGTGATAGTCTCAAAGGGTTGTGCATAAATGCATGAAGGAAGAAAAGTTCATCATGGTCAATTTATCCTAAATGTGATTTTTCAAGTTTTCAATAAACATCTACTAAAGATGTGAATCGAGAATCATGACATTTACTTGAGCATACAATGAATGATAATGTGAAATGAAATCAGTTACTTTTTCATCCACATTTTTTTTACACATTAAATCAGCCATTGTCTTTTTGGGAGTCATATGGACTTAGAAATGACTTATAAAGGCATCAAAAAGTTCATTAAATGATTGAATTGAATGATTGGGTAAAGAGGAAATCCACTCCAAGGCAGTATCCTTTAAATTCATAGGAAATAGTTTAACTAACAGTTTATCGTCAAGGACAAAATCACTGTATAAGGTTGTATATGCATTGTCATGATTAGTAGGATATACTTTACCTTTGTACATCTCAAACTTAGGAATTTCAATTCCTTGTGGCATTGGTGTTCTTAAGATCTCCAAATATAATGGGCTACTACGAACATACTATGTGGGTGGTGCATTTGTTAGGAAAAAGGTGGGTTGTACACCTTGCATAATATATTTAATGTAATTATTGTTGGGTCCACTTTATGTAGCATGAAACATTGGGACATAAGTTAAGTTGTAAAAATGTAATTATTTAATATTGGGGAAAATAAATAAATAAAGTACCTAGAATATTAAATAAGGGGACATGGTTTTGTAATCTCATGGTTTTCGTCACACAATTTTGTGCAATACCACTTACTAGTTTTGTGGGAGCTTGATTCTATAAAAGCAACCACAAAGGTAGTTATTGAGAGATGCAATTTTGTATGTTACCTCTCGTTAGCATTTGTGAGGGTTTGAAGCATGTCACAAGATATGTGGTTGAAAGCTTGTTCACATGGATTACTTGGAGAGGACTTGTTGTTTCAATGGTGTTCATGGAGACTCTAAAGAAGTATTCTAATCTTTATTGTTGAATAATAGATGAGATATGGATGCTTTTGGAGGTTGGATTTTTTCCCTCTTGAGGGTTCTCCCAGGGTATATCTTGTGTTATATTTCATGGGTATGTTGTCTATTCTCTTGCATATGGATTTTGAATACTTATTTGCATAGATTTCTCTTATGGGTTATGTGGAAATTTTATTTAAATGGCTGCAAGTTTCCAACATGTGGTATTAGAGCTTTGGTTGTGGTTGTATAACCCTTGGTTGAGAAAAATTTTGTTTGAATTTGAATCTATGCATTTCATAAGAGAATGAAAGGTATGGAAAGATATGAGGGTTTTCCAAGTTGTTTATTGAAAATCTGAGGGTTTGAGTTTTCTCTTTTGATGGGTTGTTTACAGATTTTGGGTGTGAAAAATTTTGGGTGAAATGGGTTTCTTGGTTTTGTATTCAAATGAGGGTTTTGGGGGTGAGCTTTCATAAATGATCTCCTAGCCCAAAACAGACCTCATGGTTGGATCTAGGTTGGCCGAGAGATGAATTTTGATATATAATTTTCCCTATTTTGGTTATTGGAAAAAAATGTAATTTTTTTTGTAAAAACTCCCTTCTTGTAGTCGTATGGATGAAAAATATTTTATTCAAAAAAGAAAGAAAAATCAAATTAAAATATTCACTCGTCACCATTAAGTTTCCCCGCAAAATGAAAAACAAAAATAAAATAAAAATTTGGTAAAAATTACCGACTAAAAGTTTCAAAAAAAAAAATTTAAAAAAAGCTTTGGGAGGGTAGACCCCCCTGTCGACAAGAACTGTCACTGGAAAGCTAAGTGGTCAGTGCTAGGTCCCCGTCCAACCAGAGATTTTTAGATCCCTACAAATAGCTAGTATAAATTTTTAAATGAATTTTTAAAATCAAAAATAAAAACCATTGGTGATTTATTAAAAAGGGCCCAAAAAAATTTGAAATATTGAAATTTATTTTGTTTGAAATTTCATTTTGAGTTTTTCCACCTAAGGAGCGACACCGCCCAGGTGGGGCCACCACTCAACCACCAAGGGTGGCTAATTTTTTTTGCCTCAAGTGCAAAGTATTGTTTTACTTTGGAGGGGCATAACTTTTGCCCACATTGTCTGTTTTTTGACTTCTTGGACTCATTGGAAAGCTGAATTAGAGCTCTATGTTGTGGTAATAGAAATTTTTCTAGATTTTTCAGTTTTGGTAGTGTTCTACTTGGTCAAATTCATATTTTGTTTTTAGCTTCGAGAGTGACATCAGGTGCATACGGAGTCAGATTTTGGACTTCAAATAGTTGACGAAAACCTTGTTTAGAGAACTAACTAGTGGATCAGATTTGGAGTTATTTTGGCATGATTAATTTGCTTCTTTATTTATCTGATCCATTTATTGGTTTCTTTGACTATGGTGATATTATGAGTCTATGGATGATTGGATCTTAGAGATTTGATGTTGGATTCATTGTATGCTTAGTTGTACATCTCATATTATTCTTTCATTTGATATGGTTATCAATATATGGTTGGATTTCTATACTTCATTGGTGTATCTGCAAGTTGTGTAGCATTGTAGGTGGTCTAGACTTACATGATGCATTTATGACTTTGACATGAGTTGTCTTTGCCCATTGATATTTCAGTGTTTATGCATGTTCAATTTTGGTGGCTTGGTTTAGTCACTCGCTTTGCTAGTTTTGTTGTCATGTTGAGGAGGTGAGATGGTATTACTAGGTATAGTCATGATATGAGACCTATGCAGTTGACTATGATTATGCAGATATGTGGACATGATTGGGTTAAGTTGTTGGTACATTTGGTGGTGTGTTGGTGGTGTGTTTGGTTCCTAAACTATGATACTTGAATATATACATGTTTGGAAAATTAGATTAGAGGTTGATTTGGTGTTTGAGTTTTTTGGTCTATATGATTATTCTCTTATTTATCAACAAATTGCAATTTACTGATGTGATGATGAGTTTGCATGTTTCAGTGATTGGATCTACAAGTGATGCAGGTTGTGGATTAGTTACCCATTTACTTGTAGTGGGATGACTTGGTTTCCAATTATCTTTATTCACCAGGTTTCATGCATTGTTGTTGCAAAATTTGACAGTTGGCCTTGTTCTTGGTCATTTGTACACTGGTATGTTTGCTTAGAGATGAGAGGATGGATGTTTCTTATAGTACCTAGATATTTGTTTTTTGGGACTACAACATGTGGTTAAATATCATGATGTCATGGATAGCTTGGTTACACTTTTTAGTGGGATATTTTTGATAGTGATGGATTAACGGTGATTGGATATGTTTATGATGGTTTGGAAGTTGTAGGTATCTTCTTCGCTTGGAGATTTTGGTTCTACTTGTTATATTACTAACATTTAAGCTGTGTGTCTAGACTTGGATGATCTTCATGGACAGGATGATTGTCACGATGTCGTGTGTGATTTAGTATCATAGTTTAGTGGCAGTTGTTGGAAGCGATGTGGATTCACCATTTGATGGTGGATGGTCTTCTGTAGTGATTGTTGGTGTTATGGATGGACTCTTGGTTTCTACTTCTATGCAATGATAGTTCATTGGCATCTTTGGTTTCATTGAAAATGGATGGTTTTATTCATATTGATTACATATGTTGATTCTTGGTTTAGGGTGTTATTGTATTACATGTAATGGTTTACTCTTGATCATATGTTAGAGTTTTGGAATGGTACTTGTTCTCTTGAGACCACAATGTATGCATTATTCTATGAGATCTCCTAGTAGGAGATGGTTAGATCATGTTGTCATGTTTATGTTCTTGATTCATGATTGGAGTTTTGACATTGATCTTGTGTGGTTCTCTTGGTGTTGGGAACATCTATCATTTGCTTGATTACTTCATGATAGTGCTATTTTGCATTTTTAGGTTGGCATGAATTGGTTAGTTATAGGTACTCGTGGATACTTGGAGACATACGTGAGGCTAGAATTCTCTTTTGATAAGAGACAAGTGTTGAGGTGGTTACTCTTGATGAGATTTCAGCAGGAAGTCTGAGGATCCTAGACCTTGGTTGGATATGATTTCAACTTGGACCTTTGAGGAGAGTGTTCTTGGATGATTCATGATTACTTGAATTTCTTGGAGGAGCTGTTGATGGTGATTTTGGCACCACAACAATGCAAGCAAAATATTTCTATTATGCTTCTCCTGAAAGAGAAAGGCAACACATGGATGCCTTAGCTCCCAAGGTCTTTGTATTTGGGTCTCAGCTGTGCTGATGTTACTCAGTGGTCAATGCAACAGTAATATTCAAGGGGCCTACTGGTTTTGAGCTTCTGGGTTGTTTTAAGATCAAGCATGAAATAAAACCTACTCTAACATGGGTTTTTAAAGAAATATAAAAAGATAAGTTAAGAGTTTTGAAATAGAAAAGAACAATAGTTAATCCAACCTTAACTTAGGACTTATTGCTTCAAAATTTGTAAGAAGCCAAAATTGTAGAACAAAGTAAACTTGTGATTGACACACAACCTCTTGCATTCACAGTGCTAATTCGCATAACAAATTTTAATTATCATTTAATTAAAACACAAAATAAGATTTCATTCCTTGAAGACTTCACAAATCAAATGATCAATTAAGACAAATATCATTCAGGATCACAACATGAAGTAGATTAAAACTCTTATTGCTTCTACTGTTAGTAAAACAAATAAGCAATATTTACAAAGTTGGCACAATCACCAGTGTACAGAGAATCTGAGGCTCCAAATTGTTTCCAACTACACTAAGAGAACTTAGAAAATACATTATAGTTTGTACTAAAATCTAACTGATAAACAAGAAGACAAGAGAAGCTCTCATTACTGAGAATCAAGATGCAACTCTATCTCCTTCTACTAACTAACTCCTAACAGTTCTAACTCTAAATAGTTCTTAGTCTAAAAGTTCTCCTTCCCTAGAGTTCCTAATCTAGAGTGCTCCCTTTTTACAAAGGCAAGATGCCTTATATACAGATGTATAAATGGGAATGTGTTGTCCCCTACACTGGGGTTTACAAATATCTACACACTATATAGGAGAGTCGTATAGATCTTTCTGAGGAAAGTCAAAACTGCATTCAATGTGAAGCCCTGCTGTCCATGCTGAAAAGTTGTTCCGGGGACAACCTTAGATCTTTTGCAGTTGTAGCCTTTACTCTCCTATTTGCGTGTCCATCTTCAAACTCTATTGGGGTCACCTTGAATGCTCAAAATATCTTCATTAATATTGATCTACCTCCTTGCCAATAGTCACCACAGCTATCCTTGTGAGTCACAGATCCTCTCTTCGACCTCCTTTCTATTCTGGACTTCCTTGTATGTTGACCATTTTCTGGAAGCACCGTTGAGTCTCTTATAGATCTGAACACCATTGTCCAAATAGATTCATCCCTTAGTGATCTCAGAATGAATCCACCCTACTCACTTTCTGTTGATCTTCCCTCACAAGAGTAGTCGATTGGTCAAAGGGACCGATGAGTCACTCTTTTGGCTCCTTCTGGTTGGTCGGGCATATGCCAAGCAAGCTCCTCAAGCGGTCAAAGGTGGTCTAATCAACATCGCATGTCGGTGAGACACCATTGGTGTCTCCCCGATGCGATCCCATCCTTTAGTAGTCATCAGGGTAGCATGGGGTAGTCAGTAAGACCTTTCGGCGAGCTCCCCTTGATTATATCGATATCTCTTTTTCATTTGTGAACCTACCACTATCGGCAAGACTTTAGCATATCGACGAGACCACATGGCGAAGTCCTCATTTTCTTTTGGAGTCTCCCCGACATTCTCCTTATCCTTCGGGCTCGGGCTCCTCTCACTTCGGTGTGACTTTCATAGTCGCTAAGACTTCCTTGCGAAGATGCAAACCTTTCAACGAGGTTCTTCATGTCAGCAAGACTATAATGTTTTGGGGAGACCTTTCCCCAAAAATTTTTCTTCTTACCGAGTTCATTTCCTTTTGGTGTGACTCTCTTTCTTTTGGCCAAACATTTCGCCGAAGCCATAACTTTCTGCCGACCTCCATTTCTTTCACCGAGACACCTTGGAGTCACCCAGACTTCTCGCTGAGTGCCCTTTATTCTTCTGGAGTCTCCCCGATTTCCTTTGTTTCGATGTGACCTTCATGAGTCGGTGAGACATTACACCGAGTCCCATATCCTTCGGCGATTTTGTTTCATTTTAGCCAGACCCTGTTGAATCGAAAAGAGATTATGTTGATAGTATGTTGTGTCACCAAGAGCTTATTGTTTCGTTGAGACCTCACCTTCAAAGTCTCTTTGTCTTGGTGAGAGTTTATTTGAGTTTGAGGAGGGCTTGTTTGATCGACAAGACTTTTCACTTCGGTAAGACATCACAGTGAAGGCACTTCATTCGCTTGGAGTCTTACCGATTTCTTCTTGTTCTCTCTGACCCCTTTTGTTTCGGTGAAACTTTCCCCCTTCACTGAGACCTTATGGCGAAGGGAGAAACCTTCGGTGAAACCTTCAACTTTTTCCAACCCACGTTGTTGCCAAGACCTCGCTGTAGTCACATTGAAATGTTTTCTTTGTTCCAGATGTGTCGCCGTAGCATTCTCTTGTCGGGGGGATGTCCTATAGAAACCTCATGTCTCGGCGAAAGCCTCCGCATGTTCACTCTTTGGTCACCGAGACTTATTAATTCTCTCACTGAAGATTACTGATAAAATCCCTTTGTGGCATGTCGATGTGACTATGAATTCACCGAGACCTTCCGCCGAAGAAGATGACTCCCACCGATGTCGCTTTTGTCGTTGTGACCTCACCTCTTCGACTAGACATTATACCGAAGGTTTTATCCTTCGACAAATGCAACTTCCTTCAGTGAGACCCATGCCAATCGGTTAGATCTCCTGCCGAAGGCAAAACATTATCACTGACCTTAGATCTTTGGTGGGACCCCCCTATGTCGATAAGACTCCTGGCGTTTGGTGAGAGCACATACCAAAGAGAACAACTCCCGTCGAAGTGTATGCCTATATGCACTAGTCGGTGAGACCTCCCAGATTTGCTGAGACATCTTGGCAAAGAGAAAAAATTTCGCCGATAGTGAATCCCTTTGACAGTGGTCGGCAAGACTTATGATTTTTCCAAGACCTCCCCCCCAAGGGAAAAATCATGCCAATAGAAAACTCCTTTTCACCAGGACGATGACCCTGGTCCTACTGATAGATGCCTGTATGTAAATTCCACCTACCATGACATCCTTGGGGTCTTGCCAACTTTTGTCTTAGCTGATTTTTAAAACCAACTGGATTGAGGAATGCCCTCCAACTGAGCCCCATTGGCAAATATCATCATGTGTGTGATTTAATCCTACATTCAACAAAGAAAACCACATAAAAGATCATACAGACATAAGTTAATTAATCAAAATCATCATTGAAACAAATCCTATGTTAGTAAGGTGGTGTTGAATCTTCAAACAAAATGATCATACAAAGTGTTTGGGTTTTAGGCTGATCCACAGAATCCAAGCCAGGGAGAATTTTGAAGAATTCCAAGTCAGGCGGATTCCAATGGAATGAACATGAAAACACCCACTAGAAACTTAATCCGATCATTATCAGTCAAGAAACAACATGTGAGATCTCAAAATAGCATCAATTATTCATAAAATGCATCATTATTTACTAACTAGCCTTACTACTCCATACTTCTTCACATTCCACTAGATTCCGGGGAAAATTAGGTGGCAAGGATGGATTTTCCGCGAAGGAAGACATTAAAAGCAATTCTAGACAAATGGAAACAAGTTTTAGGAAAATCGAGAGAGGAAATCCATTGAAAATCTAGTCCATGTGGAATTAGCGAAGATCAAAATCCTCGAACAATAACGTTCGTGAGTTCGAGCAAGATCTAGGAAAATCTGAATGGGATGGAAAATCCCAAACTCATGAGAAAACCCAAAGAACCCTAAGAGGAAAACAAAAAACCAAAGGTAAAGAAAAATCAAAAGAAAGGGGGACCCGTTTTGTTCTAAATCAAAATGAGGTGGTTATGCAGGGCATAACAAATGGTGACTCAGCTGGGAAAATGGTTTAATCATTTTCAACAATCTGAAGGATTCAGCTACCCAGAACTCCTAGTTCATGAACATCACAACTCCAATTGAGTCAATTTTAGAAGCAAGGTTGAGCTAGGATCTCAAATGTAAGTCAACAATAGTTACCCCTAAATCTATGTGTGTTCCTGATTGTGCATCACTCTCTCATGAAGTTTTCATCTTTTGGACAACAATGTGTAAGATTTGAACTACATGAGTTGATTTTCTTTTAGCTGTCATGCAATGATATCCTAGGCATTGCTCTACTACCGGTCATGCATCCATAGCCTCAACGGAGATACCTCTAGTTTTCTCACAGCATTGCTCTACTGCCAGAAAGTTGTCCATAGCCCTGGTAGAGATACTAGAATCACCCATTCATATTGAATATTCTTTCTCTTTCAGATAATTCTTTTCTCTCTCTTTTTTTTTGTTTTCTCATAGAGTTCTAGATATTTAATTCAATTCCTTTTCAATATTTTAGACATTTAACACCTGATCTGGGTTGAAAACCACCATGGACCTCATGATAGCACTTGGAAAATTGGATTTTTCACTCAATTCTTACAACATTTCCATCCTAGGACAAATATACCATTACAGGAGGAGATGATCTTATTGATTTGTGACAGATTCAAAGGGAGCTAATGAAGGTTACTTACTTTGCACCTTGTTTTTAGGACGTTCCACAACTCTTATTGACAATGGGCATAAAACAAAAGTTTAGGACAAAATCACCCAATCAGTAGATCTAAAAATATCTAAACCATTTCTCTCCAAATGACCAAAGTATGCTTTAGATGACAACAACCATTTTAAGATGGAAAGGATAGATCAACCCCAAAAGACAAAAACAAAATAGAAACCAAAAGAACCAAGGAGGCAGAAAGACAAAAAGAAAAAGGAAGAACAAGGAAACAACAACAAAGGTATTTTCAACAAAAGAAAAAGCAGAATATTTACAAATAGAAAAACAAACTATCTACAAACAAAACAAAAAGAACAAGAAAAGGAAAAATACAAAACAAAGGAAAACTAACTAAACCAAAAACTAACACTAACCTATCCTAATCCTAAACTAACTCAAAAGCTAAGCTTTACAAACACAAAACTGTAAAGATTTATACATTGACTTGACTAATTTTTCATTATGTGCAACAATCTTAACTTACTAGGCACAGTTCTAAGCCTAGCAAATTTATCTTTATACTCAAAAATATAAAGTTTATAGGCAATAAGTTCATTCTAAGAGCATAAATCTTGAAATATTATCAACTGTGGGTTCTCATTTTTTTCATTATTTATCCACAAACATGTTTTACTATCCACAATGCCATAATCAAACTAAAAATTATTAAAACACAGAGGATAATGAAAGGACACCACCTGATTCAGAAGATTTCTAGTTACCAATGCAAGCTTGTGTTGTATTATCTCCTCCTCACAAGGTCTTAGCTCATGGAACACCAATGAGTCAAGGTTCGGCCTGCAATTAGGATACTCACTCACCAGCATCTTTGTATTCATCTCGGGCACATAGTCAAAAAATTTCTAAATTTCTTGAGATGAATCCTTACTTTGAACATTCTCCTGTAACATGTCATCCCCTAGGGTTTGAGAATCTGCCTTCAACTTATCATCATTGGTGTCAGGGGTATTGGCGCATGGTGAACAAGGATTTCCTTCAAAATCATTTGAACCCATGGAGTCAAAGTCAGGAAAATACTTTCTCGGTTCATATTCCTCTTGGTTAATTTCTTGGTATTCCTCTGCTTCATCCAAATGTACCCCGTCATGAACTTCTTTAGGGAAAACTTGACTGATTTGCACATCTGCTTGGACTTCTTCTCTTAAAATTTCATTTTGGGATTTAAGTCCTTGATTATGACCACCAGATTCATTGGCAATCTCATCTTGAAGTGTGAAATCTATTTCAATCCATTCACCACTCCAATCAGCGGAGTCATCCTCTTGCACTTACCCATCAAGGTGTGTTTCTTCCTCATTCCCCATCATGAATGAACCTATGAATGCATCGATGAATCCATTCTCCACTTCCATCAAGTTTGTACTAGGTAGAGAAGTTTCACCAGTTGTTGAATCCATCTCACTACAAGGATCAAGGTCATCAAAAGATAGGGAAGAATTGAACTCTTCACACAGTCACTTTCATCATTTTCGATGAACTGATTACCATTTTCATGTGTGCTAGTGGTTTCATCCTCCTCATCGATGAGATACGTACTTTAAGGATCTTCCATAAGTATTCTTTCAACAATGATCTGATGTATGAAATATAACTCCATTCTACCCAAGAAAACATGGCAATCCATCTAGGAATGTTGATTTGTTCGATGTATCCCACATCCAATTGGTTTAACAAGTTCTAATAATTTCAAATCTCCTAATTCTTCCAACTTCTTCCTTATTCAATTTTGTGCACGTGGGATATCTAGCCAACATGATCCATGTTCCTTTGTCCATTCTTTATCACCCTCATTCTGATCTTGATTGGGAGAGTTGCTGAAATCATTAGAAGATTTCTCATGACAGCAATCCTACATTAATACCTCATCTCCTACAAAGCCATCGTTAGTATACCCAATAAAGCTAGACTCTATATTGAGATTTCCATTATGCTCTAAATTTACATCCATTTCATGCTTTTCACCAAACAAGTCATCAAAATTATATACTTTCTCATCAAATGTTTTATTCACAACTTCATTGTGATGTAATGGACTGTGCTTTGGAATATGACTAAAAAGAGATGATATGGTTATAAATTCATTGTTGAATGAAGTACTTAACTCTGTGATTGGATTTTGCAGGGATGAGTTCTCTCGGTGGTCTTGTGTGCAAGGACCAAATTGATCTAGGAATAATATTTCTAACTCTTCCCATGAATAAATAGATTCTAGTGGCTGATTAACATACCATTGTCTTGTTGAATCTTGAAGTGTTCTAATGAACAATTGATAGACAACATCCTCATACTAAACCTGGAGAAAAGTAAGTATATGCATGTAGATTTCAACATGTTCAGAAGTATTTTTCCCACTATTAGGGAATAATAAAGGAAGCCTATCATACAAGTGACTAGGGATTTCATGGACAAATCTTGGTATATACAAAGGGCTACCCATTAGAGTTGGGCTTTCCAAGACCTAGTCCACTCCAACTCACAACGATCCACAATTACTCATAGGCCCTCCTTCTAGTGCCAATTTCTGTTGATGGCGATTTGGGCACCACAACAATGCAAGTAGAATATTGCTATTCTACTTCTCCTGAAAGAGAAAGGAAACACATGGATGGCTTAGCTCCCAAGGTCTTTCTTGTTGGGTCTCAACTGTGTTGATGTTACTCAGTGGCCAATGCAATAGTAATATTCAAGGGGCCTGCTGGTTTTGAGTTTTTGGATTGTTCTAAGATCAAGCATGAAAAAAAACCTACTCTAATAGGGGTTTTTAAAGAAATATGAAAAGATAAGTCAGAGTTTTGAAACAAACAAGAACAATAGTTCATCCAACCTTAACCAGACTTGTTAACTTCAAGGAATTTGTAAACCAAAACTACAGAACAAAGTAAACTTGTGATTGACACACAACCTCTTGCATTTGCAGTACTAATTCACATAACAGATCTTAATTATCATTTAAATAAAACACAAAATAAGATTTCATTCCTTGGAGACTTCACAAATCAAATGATCAATTAAGACAAATATCATTTAGGAACACAACATGAAGTAGATTAAAACTCTTATTGCTTCTACTGTTAGTAAAATAAATAAGCAATATTTACAAAGCTGACACAATCACCAGTGTATAGAGAATCTAAGGCTATAGATTGTTTCCAACTACACTAAGAGAACTTAGAAAATACATTACAGTCTGTACTAGAATATAACTGCTAAACAAGAAGACAAGATAAGCTCTCATTATTAAGAATCAAGATGCAACTCTATCTCCTTCTGTTAACTGACTAACTCCTAACAGTTCGAACTCTAAACAGTTCTCAGTCTAAAAGTTCTCTAACCCTAGAAATTCTAATTTAGAAGTGCACCCTTTTAAAAAGAGGCAAGAATGCCTTATATACAGAATGTACAAATAGGAATGTGTTGTCCCCTACACTAGGGTTTACAAAATATCTAGGACTATAGGAGAATCGACCCTCGGATCTTTCAGGAGGAGCGTCAAAACTTCATTTTAATGTGAAGCCACATTGTCCATCTTTGAAAGTTGTTCTAGGGATGACTTTAAGATCTTTTGTATTTGTAGCCTTTACTCTCTTGTCACGTGTCCATCTTGAACTCATTTGGGGTCACCTTGAATGCTAAGAATATCTTCATTAATATTCATCTACCCCCTTGCCAATAGTC
Source organism: Sequoia sempervirens (assembly GCA_007258455.2). NCBI lineage: Eukaryota > Viridiplantae > Streptophyta > Pinopsida > Cupressales > Cupressaceae > Sequoia > Sequoia sempervirens. Next base: position 24,864 of record VDFB02353359.1, read on the forward strand.
ACCATAGGCGTCACCTTGAGTCACAAATCCTCTCGGCCTCCTTTCTGTGCGGACTTCTGCATTGCATTGTTGACCATTTCTGGAAGCACTTCTCCGGAGTCTCTTGCAGATTTGAACACCATTGTCCAAACAGATTCATCCCTTAGTGATCTCATAATGAATCCACCCTGCTCAATTTCTATTTATCTTCCCTCACAGGAGTAGTCAATCAGTCAAAGGGACCGATGAGTCACTCTTTTGGCTCCTTCTCGTTGGTTGGGCATATGCCAAGTGAGCTCCTCAGGTGGTCAAATGTGGTCTGATCAACATCACATGTCAGTGAGACACCATCGGTCTCTCGCCGATGCAATCCCATCCTTCAGTAGTCATCGAGGTAGCATGGGGCAATTAGTAAAACCTTTCGGCGAGCTCCCCTTCATTATACCAATATCTCTTTTTCATTTGTGAACCTACCACTATCGGCAAGACTTTAGCATATCGACAAGACCACATGGTGAAGTCCTCGTTTTCTTTTGGAGTTTCCCTGACATTATCCTTATCCTCCGGGCTCAGGCTCCTCTCACTTCGGTGTGACTTTCATAGTCACCGGGACTTCCTGGCAAAGATGCAAACCTTTCCGCAAGCTTCTTCATGTCGATGAGACTATAATGTTTTGGGGAGACCTTTCCCCAAAATTCTTTCTTCTTACTGAGTCCATTTCCTTTCGGTGTGACTCTCTTTCTTTTGGCCAAACATTTCGCAGAAGCCACAACCTTCTGCCAACCTCCATTTCTTTCACTGAGACACCTTGGAGTCGCCCAGACATTTTGCCGAGTGCCCTTTATTATTCTGGAGTCTCCCCAATTTCCTTTATTTCGGTGTGACCTTCATGAGTCGGTGAGACATTACAGAGTCCCTATCCTTCGGCCGATTTTGTTTCATTTTAGCTGGAGCCACTGTTGAATCGACCAAGAGATTATATCAATGGTATGTCATGTCGAGCCCCATTGTTTCAGCTGAGACCTCACCTCAAAGTTTCTTTGTCTCGTGAGAGTTTATTTGCTTATGTTCGAGGAGGGCTTGTTTGATCAGCAAGACTTTTCGCTTCTGTAAGAGATCACAGTGAAGGCACATCATTCGCTTGGAGTCTTACCAATTTCTTCTTGTTCTCTCTGAACCCTTTTATTTTGGTGAAACTTTCCCCCTTCACTAAGACCTTATGGCAAAGGGAGAACCCTTCGGCAAAACTTTCAACTTTTTCCAACCCACGTTGTCGCCAAGACCTTGCTGTAGTCACATCAAAATGTTTTCTTTGTTCCAAATGTGTGGCCGTAGCATTCTCTTGTTGGGGGATGTCCTATAGAAACCTCATGTCTTGGCGAAATCCTCTACATGCTCACTCTTTGGTCGCCGAGACTTATTAATTCTCTCACCTAAGATTACTGATAAAATTCCTTTGTGGCATGTTGGTGCGACTTTGTGAATTCACCGAGACCTTCCGCCGAAGAGGATGACTCTTGCCGATGCTGCTTTTGTCGCTATGACCTCACCTCTTTGGCGGAGACATTATCTGAGGGTTTATCCTTAGCGGGCCACGCTTCCTTGATGAAACCCATGCCAATCCAGCTAGACCTCCCAAAGGAAAAATTATGGCTAACCTTATATCTTTGGTTACAGGACTCCATGTAGAAGCCCAAGACTCACAGCGTTAGGTGAGAGCACATCACAGAAGAGAACAACTCACACTTAAAGTGTATGCCTATATGCTAGGTGAGACCTCGGTTGTTTGAGACATCTTGGCGAAGAGAAAACATTTTCACCAATGTGAATCCAGCAGCCGATTAATTAAATAGGAACATGATTTTTCGGACCTCCCCCTTGAGGGAAAACTCATGCTGATAGAAAACTCCTTTTTCCAAGACGATGACCTTGGTCCTGCCGATAGATGCCTGTATGTAAATTCCACCTGCCATGACATCCTAGGGGTCTTGCCAACTTTTGTCTTAGCTGATTTTTAAAACCAACTAGATTGAGGAATGCCCTCCAACTGAGCCCCATTGGCAAATATCATCATGTGTGCGATTTAATCCTGCATTCAACAAAGAAAACCACAAAAAAGAATCACACAGATAGAAGTTAATTAATCAAAATCGTCATTGAAATGAATCCTATGTTAGTAAGGTGCCATTGAATCTTCAAACAAAATGATCTCATACAAATAGCTCAGGTTTTAGGCTAACCCATGGAATCCAAGCTAGGAAGGAATTTCAAAGAATTCCAAGTCAAGCGGATTCCATCGGAATGAACATGAAAACACCCACTAGAAACTTAATCTGATCATTATCAGTCAAGAAACAACATGTGAGATCTCAAAATAGCATCAATTATTCATAAAATGTGTCATTATTTACTAACTAGCCTTACTACTCCATACTTCTTCACATTCCACTAGATTCTGGGAAAATCCGCACGGGACGGATTTCCGTGAAGGAGAAGACATTTCGGCAAATCCAGGACAAACGAGAAACAACAGATTTTGGGAAAATCTAGAAGAGAAGGAAATCCATGAAAATCCGGTCCGTGCAGAATTCCATGAAGACCGAAAATCCCTGAAGATCAACATTCAGCCAAAGTTTGAGTGAGATCCGGGAAAATCCGAATGGGATGTAAAATCCCAAACTCAGGAGAAAACCCGAAGAACCCCAAGAGGAAAAGAAAAAACCAAAGGTAATGAAAAATCAAAAGAAAGGGGCACCCGTTGTGTTCCAAATCAAAATGGGGTGGTTATGCAAGGCATAACAGGAGCATTCTCATTCCCCACTCTTAGTCTACTCGACAATTTCACTTGATAGGTATTGCTCATTGTTACTTTTAGGTGCTTTATGTTTTATACTTTATCTTCTCATGCAGTTGGATCTTGAGCTATGGATATATGGTTTTGGAGGGTTCATTTGAGGAGTGTTGGCATGTTTATCTCCTTATGCATTGTGATTACATTCATTGATGTTGAGTTTAGGCCAAATGTATTGGGATTATTTCCTTCATTTGGAATGGATTTAGTTTGATCTTCTTTGGCATGAGAGGCCTACATCCATGTTAATTACATGATATATATGTTATGTTTGATCTTAGTGATTGAACAGTTGGGTGTTGTTATTGATTTTCTTTTGGGGTTTTGTGGAGGAGATCATACTTGACACAATTGGCATTTAGATGTGTATATAGGAGATTTTTCTACAGGTATATGATGTACAGAGTTTATCTATTTGGTCTTGGTTATCTTCCTATATGTTTGGTTTCACATTACATCGGTTTGAGGTTTGGATGGAGCTATTGTGATCACTAGCTTTTGGTCATGTGTTTTCACTTATGTTCTTGGGTGATGACATGGAGGTTCCTTTATCTTTTTCCTTTGTTTGCCAGGAGTGAACTTGGGAGAGCTATGGAGACTTGTGGTGAGAGTTGTTCTTATAGGTTATTGATTTACAGGTTTGCATATCATTGTTGACAATTCCTTAGTACTACATGATGTTGTTTACACTTTCTATATGATGCTATTAGTAGACTTGGTATGCCTTGATTTTTGTCAGATTTGCATTACCCATGCAATGGGAGCTCTTAGATGTGTATGCCTTTCTTTGATAGGTTTGCACTTGGAATTTGTGATTGCAATTTATGGGTGTATATGTTTATGGCATGAGTTTACTATATTTATATACCTTGGAGGTATGGATGGTTGGATGTATTGGCACTTATCGTGGGTGTTATTTTAGCTTTGGGTTTTTGTATCTTGACAACTACTACTGCATATTGATACTTTTGGATTGAGTGTTTTTGTTTGGGATATCAGTTGAGTAGGACTTATGCTTCATTGTGACAGATTGTGTGGCTTCTCTATTGGATGGCTTCTTATCTTTGTGCATTGGCATGATGGAGGATGAGAGCATTCATGCTTGGGATGGTGATCACTTTGATTCTTGTTGCAGGACTCTTCATGGAGCACATGGAGCACATTGATTCCATGATGGTATATGTGGCTATATGTATTTTTCATTTGATTCATGTTTTGAGGTTACTTGTTCCCCTTATACAATGTATACAACAAGTGCGAGAATGTTATGAAAAATGTGTGTTGTACACCTTGTATATTATATTTAATGTAATTATTCTTGGGGCCAATTTATGTTGCATGTAACATTGGGACATAAGTTAAGTTGCCAAAATGTAATTATTTAATATTGAGGAAAATAAATAAATAAAGTACCCAATATTAAATAAGGGGACATGGTTTTGTAATCTCATGGTTTTAATCTCACAGTTTTGTGTAATACCACTTAGTGGTTTTGTGGTAGTTTGCTTCTATAAAAGCAACCACAAACGTAGTTATTGAGAAATGCAATTTTCCATCTTAGCTCTAGTTACCATTTGTGAGGGTTTGAAGCATGGCACAAGATGTGTGGTTGCATGTTTTTTCGCATAGAATGCTTGGTGAGGACTTGTTGCTTCAATGGTGTTCATAGATACTTTGAAGATGTACTGTAATCTTTATTGTTGAATAATACATGGGAGATGGATGCTTTTGGAGGCTGGGTTTTTTCCCTCTTGAGGGTTTTTGTAGGGTATATATTTTATCATATTTTCATGGGTATGTTGTCTATTCTCTTGCATGTGGATTTTGAATACTTAGTTGCATAGATTTCTCTTATGGGTTATATGGAAATTGTCTTTAAATGGCTACAAGATTCCAACATCATTTTGATTTGGTTAATGGTGGATATTTTTTTTGCATGGAAGGAATAGTGTGAAGGGTTATGTGATGAGAGGGTCAGTGTAAGTGGTATGAGGTGAAAGAGAGAATGGTGATGGAGTGTAGGTAGTGTTGGGACAAGTGAAGGGGGAACTAATAGGAGTAAAGGTGGTTGAGGATGGAGCATTCGATGCCAAAAAAGAAATAGGAATGATAGTTGGAATAGCGAAAGAAGGAATCACATGAATAACATATTGCATGGTTGTTGTAATTTGAGGAGTGATATAGGTGGGTATGGATACTACAGTTGAAGGAGGAGTGTTAAATCCTCCTTGACTAACCACAATATGTGCTGGTTGGGAAGTGAAAGGAGCATGCTTGTTGTATACCTCAGTAATTTTTTTCATAACATTTAATCCTTCATCACTTTCAAGCAATCAATGGATGTTTTCTATAGCAAGAATTATAGTGGAGATATTTTTCAGGACATAAATCTTGTTGTAAATGTGCCAACTCCTCATGAATGTTAACAGAATTATCTTGCAGAAGGGAATTAATGTTTGTGTCAACATGCATTGTAGGGGAAGGAAAAGGTGTACTAGTGGTAGTATCCATGCCTAATGCACCATTATCAATACTAGGAGTAGGAACTATGGATTTATAACCCAAGGTCCACAACGAATGTGCTATCATGGGAAGCCATGAGTCGAGAACTTCTTCTCACTAAAGTATTATCAATATGGTACCAAACAATCATACAAATACCATAAGAGGTGGGGTGAATGCAAATGAAATGTAAACTAGGAGCAATAAAATGCCAATAACAAAAATTTTGTAAACTGAAACAGGAATGCAATACCAGAAAATAGAACATTTGTAGAAATTATAGTGTGAATATGACAAAAAATGTTGTGTAGAAAATCCAACTAGACTGATTCACCCAAGGTGGCGAATGAGTCCAGGGGTAGATTTCTTTTGTGATTTTTCAAAAAAAAAAAAATTATTTTAATGCTTTTCTAATGTAAAACTAAGATGCAAATTCATAATTTGAGTTTTTGTAATGTTTTGAAGTGCAAAAATGAAATCTATATGAGATATTCACTAATGCAATCTAGAAAACCCTTAGATGCAAAACAAAGCAAAAAGAAAATGTAATTAAATCCTAGGAAGAAATAAAGCCACATATGCATACATAATATATTCTCATTCTTAAAATAAATATGAGGTGTAATGACAAAAATCAAGTACTTCCCTCTTGGAGTTGGTACAATTTCTCATTTAATCAGACCTATTTTAGTACCCTTCCATTTATGACCCTTTAAATCATCATTAATATTTCCCTAACACCCTTTATTTCAAATCTCAAGGCTTATTTCAACTAAAATCCTAACAAAATCAATAAAAGCATTAAATTTTCTAACAACCCATCATTGGCCCACCGCAAAAAACTAGGGTGGGACTCATATGCCACCTTGGGCATATGATTCCCCCTAGGCAGGACCCATACACCACAAGTGTTGTATGAGTCATGTGTGGCCCATTTTTAGGGTTTGAGTAGGAAATTCAAGGTTTTAATTCAAAATTTTGGTTGATGTTAACCTTTGAGATCTAAATAATAGTAAATTAGGTGTAATGCATATATAAACAAGCTTTCAAGTCATTATTTTCATCTAGAAGAGCAATTTCAAGATATAGGCTTTCAAAAGCATTCAAACATTCTTTCACAAGAGCATTTAAGAGTAAGTAGTAAGCAAAGTTTAAGTCTTCGAGCAACATAATTGTTTTTTTTTAGGTCTTCAAACTCACTTTCATTCAAGATCTAACATTGTCAAGGATTTATTATGGTTGCCTATGGTGAATTATGATGGATTCTAGGTTGGGGAGATGCAACTAGCTATCAAACCAAGCCTAATGACTTGTTTCCTAAGTGATTCCATCCTCCATTTTCACTCTACTTTCAGCCTTAAGGAAGGTACATGCTTTATTATGGCTTATTACGGTGATTAGACATTTGCGCAAGTGAGTCATTCATCTCCATGTTTCATTCATGCATCTCATTCTAGCATATTAGAATAGGGTTGCATTGCATTTCATATTTCTTAATCTTAGATACACTTAAGTTTAGGGTTTGCATCCACATTTACTTTCAAGATCCATTATTTTTATCAAGGTTTAACTACCGAACTAGGGGTTTGACCAAGGTAAACCCTCCCATAAGAAAATCAACACTATATTTTGTTTTGTAGGTCCTTTTATAGATTTAGATCTAGAAAATAAAGTTGGGATGGAAGAGCAGAGATTGGAGAATAGATCTAAACTTTTACTTTTCAAAAAATCAGAATGAGACTGATACAACAAAAGTGGTTAATGAGTCCCAGTAGATTTTTGAAGATCTTGAGTCAACACTACAAGATTCTTGTTTTAGCCTAGAAACCCTAGACTGGGACTGATACACCCAACTTGGTGTATAAGTCCTAACTTGTACCTTAAAATCAATATTTTTTAGCATTTTAGATCTTGTTTCAAGCCTCTATAGGTTTCCAAGTGCACCTTTCTAATTTCTCTATTTACTATTTTGATTTGGATTCATTTCTAGGTCATTTAGTGAATTTTTTCATATCATTAGGTTTTTACATTAGGTCTTGCATGTTACCTATCTTTCCAAGCCTTAGCTTGGTGCTAAACCCTCTTTTAGTCCTTAATCACATCCTAGGACAACCTTTAGAAGATCTCTCTCTCATTCTATCCTTAGATTGAGATCTCTAGGTTTTTCTTTAATGAAATAATAATGAAATAGTGGTATAGAGTAGGGTGGATGATCTAAAACTAACTCAAAACAACTACTTGACAAATTCTTAACACATCAAACAAGATGACTTCCTTCACAAATTTCCACTAGGCCTTGTAAGACACAAACTAGATTTTTCCAACATAATTTCCACACCAAACCTCATACCCAAAATCTATCTGTAGATTTAGATACCCTTTATTCCATTTGATAATATATCTCAAGTTCAAGTGGGGGTGTTTTGTAACTCAAGTCTCTAAAATTGACTATCCCATTTGACCAAAGGCCTAATTAGGCTTGTTCAACTAGGTCACTATGTGGCTATCACACTTCATGGTTCAATCCTTCACACCCATGCCTCAAACATGCTAAATAAGGTCTATGCAATCATTTCCAACCACTACAAACCAATTCCCAAGAGCCTTTTACCAAACTCTAACTTCTATGTTGTTCTTATGCCGAAAACATGAGGTTTTCAAGCTAGGACATCACAAAATTTGCACTTACCACCATTCCTTGCTCCTGCAACTTCAAGAACACAAAACTCAACATTTATACACCCATTCCACTGATTTTAAGGCCTATTTATCAATGGAATGGGAAGGAAATCATGATTTTTTGTCAAAGCACACCCTAAATGAGGGTTTCAAGCAACCTTTAGTGAATTGGCTCTAATTTACTCTAAACTTAATGAAATCAAGTGAAACAAAATAAAATAGAACAACAATTTAATGAAATATCTTTTCTAGTGGATTTTAGATCACTTTAAGGCTGTACAAGGTTGTACCACAATGTGTAGCAACAAATTGTGCTTCTAAAATGCAAAAAATAGAGTCTTTATTATTCAAAATTCAAATCTACATCATCCAACCTTGTCTCAACATTCACTCATGATTTTTAAAACATTCCTAAGCATAACCAATTGATTCCAACTATTTTCTCAACTCCCCAACCATTCAACTTCCCCTAAGACACAAAATGCAAAAAATGCTTGAGCAACATTTTTACAACTTTTGCAAAATTTGACAACTTTTCACCAACTAACCCCACATGACTCAAAAACATAAAAAGCGGTCTTAAAATACCTTATTAAAAATTAAAAACTATATCAAAAAAATTATCACAACAAAACTTATTGCTTGACCACCTTTCAACCCTTGGGTACCCCTGCACCATACTCCCCGAGCAAAATAGACTCAAGTCCCACTGAGGAGAGTGGAAATAGTAGAATCATGCTTGATCAAATCATTCTTTGACCTCTGAGTGACAACTCCATTTGGTAAACCCTTCTAATGGACCCAATACTAAAAGTAGGCACTATCCCTTATCTTTTTGAATTATTTGGCACCTAGGCTATGCTCCAACTTCAGAGACCTATTTGATGGTTGATCCTTGACTCCTTCTTCACCTGAAAATGTTGTTGAACATGCATTAGTACCTCTAACCATACCTCATCCATCCTTTTAATTCAAACTTCCTTCTTCTTCACTTCAACCATGTGCTTGGACTTGTCTGCATTCCCATGTAGTTTAACCTTGACCTTTTCACATTTATTTCCCATCTCTTCTATTTGATGTTGTGTCCTTGTAGCTATTGTTTGATCATGCATACTAACCTTTGGTATGAAAGAAATAGAATGACCACTATCCCCTTTGGAAAGCAATTAATGGAGCACTCCTCCTATCATCATAGCAACATATTAAGCCAATCTTGAATCTCCAAAATCAATTCATCCTTGACCTTCAATGCAACAGATCTTGACACTAACTCAATATTATTTCCCTCTAAAATCAAGTCATTCTTTATGTCTACTATTAAATAATGTCTTCAGGTTTAGGAATAGCTTCATGGTCCATGTTCTCCTCTTCTTTTACTTTTATGAACTCCTTCCTACCTACCATCATCACATTATCTCCCTTAGTTTTTCCTTTATCCTCCTCTTTTAATGGTGTCAAAGTATAGGAGACCCCATATTTTTCTCTCATAAGTATTCCTCCTTCCATCATACATAGCATGCCTATCAAATTTACAAGGCCCCCCTAGTAGCAAATGCCATACATCCATGGGTAATATGTTACATAAAATTTTGTCTTTGTACCCTCCTATATTGAACTCCACCTAACTTTGTTCATCTACCAAAAAAAATTGACCCTCATTCAACCAAGAGACTTTGTAAGGGGTAGCATGTGGTATTCTTGGCAACTTAAGTTTATCAACCATCTTAACTAAAGCCATATTATTTGTACTTCCTAAATTAATTACAACTTTACAAACCTTACCCAAACACTTACAAGCTGTCTTGAAGAGATTCTTCCTTTATGGTGGCTCCTTCTCTACTAGTACCTTGATGAGAGTCCTTACCATGAGTGATTCACCAACCTCTAGAGCAGCATGTTGTGATGTTGAGCCCACACTCTCACAATCATCTCCTTGAAAAATATGATTTCTCCTTTCTCCCCTAGCTGAAGTAGTGGCTTGATCTTCATTGCATTACCATGCTTGATGTCCAAACTTATTGCATTGGTAGCACCTTCCTGTGAACCCACTAGATCCTCTTCCTTGACCTCCAAATCTGCCTCTAAAGCCTTATCCACCTCTTGCACCTGAAACTTACTCTTGGAATTTTCTTGTATCTTCTTGCCTCTCTTATGACTAACTTAGATTAGAAAATAACCCTCTTCCTTTGGAATTGTTGCATCTTCCCTTGGTTTGTTTGTCTTCTCTTCTCTTTAGCTTTTCTTTAGCCCTAATTTCCATTTGATAACATTCATCAACTATTCTTGGATTTTCCAAACTTAACTCATCTTGAATGTTAAACCTTAACCCACTGAGATATCTATCCACCTTCTCCACATCATCCTCCACATGAACTACTCTTATACTTAGCTTATAAAACTCATCAGTATAGGCTTTGACATCTATATCTCTTTGTTTTAGACCTTGAACTTTCTTGTACAATTGAATTGAATAATCAACCGATAAGAACTTACCTTTAAGCTTGGCCACCATTCTGTCCAAAGAGACAATTTTTTGACTTGCTTTTCTTCCTCCTTTCAATCTATTCATAATCCCACAAAAGTAGGGCATGAACCTTCAAATTTATTTTTTCCAACTTGACCTTTAGTTCCTTAGGTATGTCTTCAAATTCAAAGTAATTATCAAGTGTTGTAATGCAATCTAAAATATTTTCATCATTCAAGTTCCCTCCATACATAGGTACATCCATTTTTACCTCGTGTTTATCTATGTTGACTATTCTCAATAGTTTGGCCATCTGTTGCTCATTAGGATTCAATTCCTCTTCCTCTTCTTCTTCGAGGTCACTCTCATCACCCATGACCATACCTCTCCTCTAACTAGATTCAAAAATATAAAGCCTTGCTACCACCATATATTGCAGTTCCTTCAATCTCCTAATCTCTTTTGCAGTCTTCTCTTTCATCTCATTCATTTCCCTAGCCAAAGTGTTACCTTTTGGAGGCATCTTGTTCTCTTTTTCTTCACACTTTCTTTCCCTTATAGACCTACCTATGCTTTAATACCAATTTTATGTAGAGAAAGGGGGATGATTTGAATCTAACTCAAAACATCTACTGGCCAAAGTCTTATCACATCAAACAAAGTGACTTCCTTCACAAATTGCCACTAGGCCTTATAAGACATCAAATTGAAATTTTAACCATAATTTCCACACAAAACCTCATACCCAAAATATATCTATAGATTTAGATACCCTATATTCCTTTTGATAACATATCTCAATTTTAGGTGGGGGTGTTTT
>VDFB02353360.1:0-15565 GCA_007258455.2 Sequoia sempervirens
ACCTAGTTTTGAAAACAATGGTTTTGTAAAGTGTGGTGAGTTAGCCTAATGCAAAGTCTACCAAGATGAAACCTAAGGACAAGTTTATGCTAGAAATGACAATTATGACACCTAGGGAATGTAACCAAAATTTGGAAATATAAGCCGATGGTCAAAATGCAAGCTAGTAAATGCAAATAGTGGACGTTTTGATTAATTTAAATTTTGGTTTATGACAGAGACTTTCTGAAAAAAATATTTGACAACAGGTTAAAATGTTTGGATTCAGATTCAAATTTAGGATAGTGTTTATTTTTCTACTAGAAAAATGCATCGTTGCAGGTGGAAAATGTGTTACAATGATCAAATGCATCGCTTCAGATGGAAAATGTGTTGCAGTATTGTAAATGCGGCTTTATAGATTGGAATTCTAGCTTAATTTAGTAGATGCAACTTTTCAAATTGCAAATGTGTTGCAAGATAGATGAATGTAGTCTTTGGATCAACAAATACATTTTAGAAGAGTAGATGCCTTGCAAAGACTGTCAAATGCGGTGTGACAAAGTGATTGCGGTTTAATAGGTGCAATGCAAAATGTAAAAAGTCAAATGTTTTGATGTTTTGGTCAAAAACCTAAATTGTTTAAAGTTTGACTATTTGTTTCCAAATGTTTGAATGTTGTTTATTTCATTTCAGTATCCAACAAACACTTGGCAAGCATGATATATTTGAATGTAATCAAACACAAAAGAGAACAAGTACAATCCTATGGTTAAGCCAAGACAATATTTTCTAGATTCCATGTGGGTTTCCCTAGTAGCATGTGAATTTAGAAGCTTGGGTAGACGAGGTTCCCCTTATAGTGCACTCTCTTCTCAAGCCAACCAAGCTTCCAACCCCCATGAAACTCCCATGGAAAATTGATTACCACTATTTAGACTATGAAGATGTGGATTCCTTCACACCAACCAGTGTTGTGCTAGAAAATAGAAGGTTTTTGGCTACTAAACAATGGTGTTTAATTTGGGACCGCCATTTGAGTGGCCATACATAGGGCACAAGATTAATCTCCATTTAGGAGGCACTCCCACCTAAAGAGGTTAAGCTCAATAGGGTTTTGGTGAGTACTACTTGGTCCATATGACACATCTGCACTTGTAATCTTAGGTTTTCCCTTAAGATTCAATTTATATACCAGTCAGGGGTAGCTTGGCCTTGGCTTCGTTGCCAGGTTGAGTCACCTTGGGGTGAGTACTTTTTCCCATCAAGGAAGGCCCAATTTCTAGAGGCGATAATTGTTTCTCTTACACCTAGGATCGCATGATTTTGCAAGGGGAGAGGATACTATGATTATTGCATCAAGTTTACACAAAAATAAAGTGGGTCTGGCTTTCTAATCACCTAGTTTGCATAGGGTGAGAGGATAGTCACCTATAACCTTCAAACACAGTTAGACAGTATTGAAAACATAGTCATTTTATGTGCACCAAAAGAAATGTTTTCTATTCTAAAAAATAATAAACACAATATTTTTGAAATGAATCTTGGACACTCGAACCTACAAAATCACTTATTAGGAGTTTTATCAAATAGTCTTAGGCTCTGAAAGTGTATATGCCACATGCTGTGAACAAAGATTAGTAACACAAAAACACCTACTCTAGGTAGAAATGCAGAAAGAAAACCAGAATACAAAGACAAAAAAGAACAAAAAATAGAAAAACCTGAATGTAGAATTTGAAAATAAAAATTAATAGGAAAATGTGTCACATCAGGGTGAATGCATCAAAACAGAGCGAATGCATCACTCTATGTAGAAAATGTGGCTTGATCCTGTGTTCTAGTTTCTGACAAGTAGGATCAGTCTGAAAAATAGATGTGTTGTTTGAATGATTAGATGGAGCTTGGTCTATCAAGTGTGGCATTCCCGACTATGATTGTGGTGCAACAGAGTGAATGTGGCATTCTAGCTTGAAAATGCATTGTGACAAACTGGATGTAGCTTGGGGAAACTCAAATTTATCATTATGTACTTGTACCTACAAAAATGATAGAAAACAAAAAAACCATATGGAAACAAAAAATAAAGGAGTCAGGTTCACCAATGTATCAATGGGTAATTTTCCTAAAGGTTAGTAGATTAGAGATTAAATTAATAAAATAACCAAAAGAGCTATGAAATACAATGAAAGCTAAAAACAAGAGAGATTATACCAGTTACTCATTGAATCCTCCATGATTCACCTCCTTAGCACCTTCTAGCTTGCAGAGATTGTATGATTATTTCCCTTAGACTCATGTGTGTGAGAAAATGACTATGACTATGTCCTATGCGAGTTTTGAAGGATTTGAATGACAAATAATGGAAATACCTATGCCTATGACAAAATGACTATAATGCCTAAGTAAGTAATCAAATTAAATAAGCTAAGTGCAAAGTATGTGTGTAAATTCTAAGCATAAACGTGTTGTAATAATGAAGTGGTGCCAAAAATGTGAGCAAAATTGACATTTTATAGAAAATGCAATTTTGGATAGACGGACAAGATTAAAAACTAGTGGAAGCCTAAAATAAATGGTCAAGATTGCATATGACCATCCCTAATTAGGTTTAGGGAAAGATTATTAAATAAGTGGTCAAAATGTCATTTGAGAAAATCAAATCAGTGGTTAAGAATAAATGTGATTATTAGCCAGAAAGTTAAAGATTTTTGAAAGTCAAGAAGATAAAGACTGCTTGATTTGTAAGATTTGAAATATCAATAAGATAAGAGTTGAACTGAAAAACTAGATTTGTAAAATAAAAAATTTGTTCAATTACTTGATTTTTGGAACAAGATTGTCTTTTTGAATTAAATAAATTCAAAATATGGATTTTGTGTGACAATAAATAATTGATTTTTAGATTATTTACTAAAAGAAGTGATAGTTGATAAACTCTGATCATTTTAAATAATTAATTTATGTAAAATGAGGAAAATGTTAAATTAGACAATTAAATAATTAAAGATAATTATTTAAGTTAGAGGATTATGACCAATAATTAAATAAATTAATAAATTCATTTAATTATGAGAATTAGTGACATATTAAATAAATAAATGAAGAAATTTATTTAATTGTAAGAATATAATAGAGCCTTAGTGACGTATTGAATAAATAAATATAATTTATTTATTTAATAACCATGAAGAATACAAGAGACATGGATTAATTCAATAATAATGAATTATTTAATTAATAGTGGAAAGTGGACCAAGGACATAATTTAATTATGCTAGGATGAAAACATTGTAAAAATAGAGCTTGCAGGTTGAGGACATTTTTATGTGTGTACAAGTCTTTATCCTCTTTATCTCAAGGTGCTTTAGTTGGCTTCTTTCCCTTTTCTTTCTCCACGACCGCCTCCAAAGGTCTTGCACCCGGTTCCACATATCCTATAGGTCAAAGAGAAGTAAGCACATTCAAACATGAAAACATGGGGAAAGTTAGCCAAAATCCCACAAAACGATGTTAAATTAAATAATTTACCACTTAAAGATCCCAACATCTCTTTCAAATCAGCATTAGCCTTTAACTGGGGGGAGTTATAAGAATGCAAGCCCAGGGGTGCAGACTTCCTTGGGTTTTTGGACATTCTTAAGGTAGCTGCAAAAGGGACAACAATTAGGGCACGAAAACTCGTATCTCCCAACCTGCATTATGATTTGGTCATGGAATGGGGTCCACTGAAGAGGTCAATCCATTTTGGTATGTGGTTCGAAATCACTTCAAAGATTTGGAGATGTTCAATTCATTGTTTAAGCATGTGGATGTAGAGAGTAACCTAACTATTTGAGGCTCCACCATTTGAAATAGCTTTAGCAAGGTGACACCCTACAAAAGGTGTTCCACCATTCAGGACCCACAACTTTAGAGGAAGGTGGGTGCTTCATCGTTAAAGTTTAAATTGCTCAAAAGGATGCAGGATGAAAGGTGTTGGCAGATGGGAGATTCAGGGCATTTAGAAAGGCATAGGTGGGATGGAAGTTTGGTCAGGGAGCTCTACACAAGTGGGTCCATAGAGGGATTTGAAATTTATTTGTTTATTATCAGTCAGTTAGAAGGTAACAACAGAGTCAAGCTCTACATAGAGGACCGACAGAGGTCGGTAGACATTTCAGAATGGAGGGAGTGTGATAGAAGTATGCAAACAACCAACTGTATGAAGCAATCCACCTAATGTTTGGCACTTGTTTGTTTTTTTTTTTAGTTCAAACAGATGCAGTGGGTTTGGAACCCACAGTGTGGATGGTTGCCATGTAAATATGATTTTGAAGTGGGGGATAGGCTATGGCAACCCATGGAAAAAATTCCATGGCACGAGGCCCATAGGGAAGCTCAAATTTAATCATTTAGGGTGTGCAAGAGAATGGATTGAAAACACAAGGTTGGCCACCGGAAAGGCTTCATTACTTCATTCTCTTGAGGGGAAATTTTCAACAATGGTGAATGGTCAATGAAATCTCACCTAGGATGATCCACGTCACATAACTTGGTTTGTTTTCATTTGGATGCATATCAGACAACAAAGCTCGATAGGTAGGGGGATGGGTTATGAAAGTCATTTCAAATAGTGAAGTTAGGGAGGAAATTCATAAATGGATATCCACGAGGAGACCTCCACAATGGATCAAGAATTGAACATTTTGGAAAGGTTGAGCTTGATGGGAAATCAATGGGGCGGGATCTGCACATTAGGAAGGTGGGGTCTAATAATCATTTGGAATAGTGAAGCTCAAACAAAATTTTACAGGAAGAGGCCCATGTTGGTGGACCTAAGAGGGGTCATAGGATCTCCATTTGGGCTTTACAAATTTTTTCCAAGTTTAGGTTGACCAGTCTAAAGAGGCCTCCTATAGGGGCGGGCTTGATGAAGGCATTCATCATTTGAAGTCTTAAAATTTTTAAAGGAAGGTGATGGTGGCGGCTATGGTGTGGGACCATAGGGCATGAACACCCTAGTTGAAGAATATCTGTAGGGACCTCAAGTTTTGCAAGAAACCCATTGGTGATTTGCAATGAGTTTTAAAATTCTAAGAGGTGGATTTTTACCACCCAAGTGTGTGTTAGCTGGTTTCTAAGTTTTCTCTCACCCAGATTTAATAACTTTTGTGAAATTAAAGAAAAATAAAAGTAAGAATCGTGGAAAAAAAATGACTTATGAGACCTAATGAAGATGGGAATGTGAATAGGTAGCAAAGGTCTTGAAGATGTGAGAGAGCTCGTTGGGCATGAAGGAGATATTTTCAATAAGCTCCGGTGATTCCTATAAATGCTTGTAAGTGAAAATGGCAGCTCAAAGTGAGCTATTTATAGAATTTCCTTCATTGAATTCCCCTCGTAAATATGGGTATGGTGGTGTTCAGGGTTGGTGAGAAAGGATTTTAAAAATGGCGAAGGGAGAAGTGGAGTCTGGCAAGCAGATGGTAGTAAGAGGTTAGTCGTCTGGGCGTTCAATAGTGGAAATGGTAAAGGAGGGTGTGAGTTCCATTGAGAGGGATGATGCCATGTGATGGTCATTCAGAACAGTTGAGGAGCTAAGGAAACCCACATGGAGTAGCCCATAGGGGCGGACCCACGTTGCTCCAAGGATGTCAGTTTAAAGGAATAAAGGTAAATAGCCAAGGAAGTTCTGCAAAGGCCTAAAGCCTTGAAAATTTGAGGCTATAAAAATATGGTTGACCCATGATGATTCATTGAAGACTCACTAAGCACTTGGGACAAAAAAATAGGGGTTATGCAAAACAAGGCAATGATAAAAGTGACCCAAAAAAGTGAAAATAAAGAGGGTCCCTATTCTGAATGGGGCATGTGTGCTATAGGCACAACAATGGAGACTCTACTACGGAACACTCCCAAGCATTCTAAGGATAAGTGTTTATTCAAAACCTAGAATCTCTAGTTTCATAGAGTAGGACCATATTTCCAAAGTTGATCTAAGAGGCTTGAGGAAGAATAAAATCCCTAACTAAATCAAATCACAAAAGCTTCTTAGAAGTGTGTGCAAATAGTGAGTTTGTTTCTTCTCCTTAGAGACTATGACCAATGACAATTAATTAGGCCAAGCAAGATACATCGATTATCTAACTTTAAAAGTAACCTGGACTTGGCTCTGCTACAAGTCAGGCATCCATAGCCCTGAAAAATTTGTTGTTGTGATCCCACAAACATTGCTCTACTACCAGCCGAGCATCTGTAGCCCGAGTAGAGTTGTCCACACACCCACATGGTTGCTTGATTTTAACATTTCTTGTTTCTTTCATTCTTTATTTCTATTGATATTATTTCTTTTTCTCATTTGTGTAAACATCAAAGCATACAATGGGCTTGGAACCACAGTGGTCACTAAAGAAAATTTGAGATTTTTTGCTTGCCTCACCTTCATAACAACCATTATATTGTTCCTTAGAAATAATTAGTGTTTATCGTGTAGGATTTGAGGTGAAAGGATTCAATAAATGGTTGATATCTAGGTCAAATAGGAGTTTAAGGAAAATTCCCCATGGAAGTAGCTACAGACTAATGGTTGAGAGTGAATAGCTATCCAAAGAACACTAAGAGCGGGAAAAAAAGTGAACCGCTCATTGAATGAGCATAACCACCACATCAGGAATAAAGATGCACCTTCATCAAGACAAAAGCAACTAGGAAATGAGCAAAACAAAAGCAACAGGAAGCAAGGAGACAAAGGAAAACAAAAAGCAACCTAAACTAATAAATATACGGATATTTATACAAGTAGCTCAAAAGAGCTCAAGTTTGGAAATAATGCTCTAGGTGCTCCCTATTGATAGGAAATGGGACATCTTCACCAATTAAGGTCTTGAGGCAAAAATAATTCTCTCAGGATTTCAATAATTTGAAAGGGGCCAAGCTAGATCTTATTGAATTTTTCATGTCCCCCTTTCTTCTCATGGGCCTTGTGCGAACACAGGACAAAATCAACAATTTTGAATGCCTTGACTTTGGCTCGTCAATCGAAACATCTTTTGACAATGCCCTAATGCTTGGAAAAAATTTAAATACAAAAATCACAAACTTCTTCTAAGTGTAGCAGCAGCTCCCAATTGATATGACTTCTCTCTTTGGATCCTTGAAATTCAATTCCATGGTTTGAGACATGGGCCTTTGGGCGTTGGGAACTGGAAGACAGAAAGCACGCAGAAAACAGAAAAAGGAATCTCCTAAGGAGGCCTTATGGTGTGTTTGATCTACCCAAAGGGAAAAATGGAGTTGGGCATGCCAGTCCTTGGGATTCTTGTCAAGAAAAATTTTGATGGCAGTGATGAGGTTCTTGTTTTTAGATTGAGCAAGGCCATTACCATGAGGATAGTATTTGGATGATATTTTAAGGGAAATCCCATGATTGAAGGCCCAAGTGGAAAATTTAAGTGAGGAAAAGGTAGGTCTAGTATCACATACTAGAGGATACAAGCAATCAAAACGATTTAAAATAAAAATTTCAAGAAAATTGACAACTACCTCCATTGTACATTGCCTCCATGCAATAGATTTTTTCCATCTAATACAATAATCAGAGGTAGTTAGAATGTACCCATGACTCAAAAATGATGGTGGGCTTACCAAACCGATGAATTTGAGACCCCATTGTGCGAACAACCTCACCTCCAAGACTGGTTACAATGAGACATCAACATTCCTTTCTCCGGTTGTGGAGATATGGAAACTGTGGCATGTGTGAACATGACTATGAGCATCCTTGAAAATAGTAGGCCAGTAATATCTTGATTGTAGGATTTGATGAGTAGTAGAAGGACTAGATCCATGGCCAGTACCAAACTTGTCATGGAACTCCTTCAGTACACATGTTGCTTCTTCTTTCTTGAGGCACCGAAAGTAAACTCCTTCATGATTCCTTTTCTAAATAATAGATCCATGTAGCATATAGTTGTTGATTTTCAGTATGAGGGAATGTTTCTAGACTCCTTGTAAGCAAGGAAAACACTTGTTATTTAGCAAGTAATAAACAATGTCATCATACCATTCTCTGGGGGAAACATCTTCTAGCTGATACTATTGAACTGTAAGCTTGGATCTAACCTCAGCTATTATTTTGGCTATCGTTCACATGAGGGCTTCTCCTCGTACCAAATTCATTGGCTGAATTTCCATGTTGTAATCTTGTAGTAGGGTGATCCACTTTTCCCTTCTTTCTCCTAACACATTCTGCATTAATGATGTCTTTATTGCTAGATTGGGGACAATGGCGAATACCTTGTTTTGTAGGATGTAATGTCTAAACTTGACTCATGTAACAAGGGAATAAGATTTTTTTCCACACTATGGTATCATAATTCAACATCCTTTGAGGGAGCACATGAAATCAATTGGGTGCTCATTCCCATCATAATCCTTCTAAGTTAAAAACTTAGCACATGAGTGGCCTATTATCAATAGTTTTGCACCCTTCTGAATGCAGTATTCAGCAAACTACCGAAACATGGAAACCTCTTTCAGATATGGGTGATCTTACACGAAAGAGGAATCTCTAGAGTGAGTTGGTTCTCCGAATGATGAATTATATTCTAAAATAGCTTCTGAGGAAAGGGATGAAGAATAACTCAACATATAAAAACCTATTTCTAAAAAAGATGATTCACCAAACTTATAAGAATTCAAACCTAACCACTCATAACAACTTCTCTATTGTAATAATCCTCACAATCTCATTGGCACATATCCATGGTGGTGTGAAGTCAGGATAAAAATACAACATACAAAACACCTTGACATTCACGACACCTATGAGAAAGAGACATAAAGGATTTCAAATTTCAAAACCTGAAGTATATCAGTTATGGCCACAAAAGAACTGGAAACAAAAAATAAGGAGAAATATGTTGCTCTATTAAAACTAAAAGAATGTCAATCTGTCCAAACTGAGTATCAAAAAGGTTTACAAGCTCCCCAAAAATGAGTAAGGGCAAGAAACTCTAATCTGAACTCCTGAGAATGGAGAGTTGAAAGAATAAATCTAACAAAAAACTCTCAAGGAAACCCTAATCTGAGCTCAGAAAAAGCTCAAGGAAAAAAGGCCTCAAACAAACTCAAAAACTACTTTAAAGCAGAAAAAAGCACAAAGCTTTTATGATTACACTGTCAAGCCCCTAAAAATAGGCAAATCCTACTTTAAAAGTTCAAAAAACACCTTATCTCTCCAAGAAAAGTCTGAAATTTGACCAAGAAGAAAAGTCAATAAGAGATCTGCTAAAAATAGCAAGAAAACATAAAGAAATTTGTAAAACATCAACGTAAACTGGCTACTGGAATGTGAATTTTGCTGGAAGTGCTGCTGGCTCAAGATTGATGCGAAAAATGAGAACATTTTGCTATGGAATATCAGTATGATTTTCTCGAAGAACAACGGAATGCCATGCGGATATCGGTATCAAAACCACCATTGGTTTCGAGATCAATCCGGGCTGAAAGAACCTCAAAAATGCGCTGGAGCGATTCATAAATTTCCCCTAATTGCCTCTTTATTTAAAATAATACCCTAAGGCATAAACCCATTCCTCTAAGGAAAAACAATAAGCCTTAAATACTTAACACATCTCCCTAGCATAGAATTTTGGCCTTACTCTAATATTAAACTGACTTTGAAAAAAACATAAGGGATAACTTAAAACTTCGACCCCTCTTTGAATTTCGACATATGCTCAAAACTAAACATTCTGGATGATGATGACATTCGAATTGCATGAGGAAATAGGGTCAAACCCTAATTATCATTCATTTCACTCGTGACTTGAGAAGAAGGAAACTCTGTCTGAGAAAAAATTGCCACCATGATGGTGTTGGATTCAAGCTCATGTGCACAAAAATCTTCCCTTGCTCTCTAGTTGACCGAATCTCCAGTGGGTAAGCTTCTTTTCATGGCGAAATAACCTTTCCACTTCATTATTTTGAGTATCAAAAAGCCCTAAGGGTGCGGTCTGCATAAGTTTGTTTCTAATCTTCTATTCTTTTGACTTCTCCATACCATTATGAGTTCGAACTTGACTAGAGACTATGGAAATTTTGACTCGTACTCTTGTTCTCCTTCACTGTATAGAGGTAAGCTTTGTGTTATTAAACTTTATGGCTTTGTATTCAACTAATTTCGGCCTCCAAGCCATGGCTCACACACTCTAATGCCATCACTTCTGAATCTTTTGTGTGCTTCTCGTGCTCACTGTTGTGTATCATTCTCATCATAAGACCTCGGCCACTCTTCAAAGCTCAAAAATAATGCCTTGGGAAGCTAAAGAGAAAGCTATGGCCACGACTTTAGACTCTATCAGAACTTTAAGCTGGTAATTTTCTTTGCTCTGTAGAAACCCTAAAAGGCTTTCTTTATCTCATGAAATTCTGGCCATGTTCAGGCCATGCCAAAAGCGCACTGTAGAAAGCATTATTTTGAATTTTGGGCTCGACCCAGAATATCAAACTTACTATTATGTCTTTTGAAAAGAATTACTATTTTTGGGTATCATAGAAAGTTGAATAAAGTTGTATCTTCCTTTCTTCAGTTGCTCTATTCATCATAGAAAGCTTCGCATTTTTTAATTCAACTGCTTTTATGTAAAAACCCATATGGGTTATCTTCCTTATTGCATTTTTCTATGTCTTGTGTTTTGATGAAAATAAACCCACATCTAGGTATCACAGATATCCATTCCATCAATTTAGTATTCTGAAACCCTAGCGTGGTTCTTACTATTTATCTCTATTTACCTTCAGAATTACAAATTCATAGTGAGAATACTGAAAATCTGTGTGAATTTATCTCTACTTAGTTTATTAGTGCTATTTTGACAGTCTGTAACTGTATTTTCAAACCCCACCGTGGGCCTGGCTGAAAACCGTGAGAACTTCATTCTGACAAGAAATCCCAATATGGGTATTTAAGAAAAAGGAGGAATCCTGCATATTTAACTCATATCCACACATGGGTTGGCTTGAAATAGCGAGAAATTTGTACATTTGTCACACACTCAAAGTTGACTTAACCCATCATGGCATTTTCTAACCAGCATTATGCTCATGAGTTATAAATAATTTGAAATGAATTCCAACTGTGGCTATAAGTTGATAACCCAACCTGAGTAACCTATTTTCTAAGAGGGAAAAACTCCCGACTTCTATGCCTTCAACCACTGTGCATGATGTTCCCACATTTTTGTCTTAATTGGAAGGTGATAATACATCCACTGTGTGTAACAAACTATATACACATGCCCTATCGACTTGTAGTTGCTTTTACGATATTGAACCCATCAATTGAAACTACCCGAGCTACTACTTATTGTGATTCTCTAAAAAAAAAATCATTGCTGAAGCATCATACATTGTAGAAGATGTGGACCTTAACATGACTCTTTACTTTTAAAAACTCCACTTACTATTTTTCACCTTTTCCTACATTTATGATGATATTTTTGACACCTGTATCTTGCTGCCCCCAAAGGAAGGTTGTATTATTCCTGCATTCTATGTTCCATTATGAAACAAGAATCCTAAGTTCTTCTCCTACCTTTACTATGTAAAAATTGTTTCATGCATAATACCTTCCTTGAATGAAGGTCAGAAACTACACATGCCTTTATCTGACTTATTGAACGGTGTTTCTTTATGATCAGGCATCATGATAACAAAACTCCATTATGATATTGTAACTCCAATTGAGTTCACTGCTTGATCAGTTGAGAAGTATTTACTCCTTCTAGTATGATAATCATACTGCTATCACACATAGGAATCCCTTGATTTAACTTTGTAGGTTGCTGGTCCATCTCGCCACTTATGCATTCACAATCATGTACTTACTCATGTCATATCCAGTATGAGTTTTGTTTGTTCTAAAAATGGGTTTTTGTGTCCTTAAATCCTTGAAAATAAACCTGACTGAGAACAACTTAATGACAACATTCCAGAATACTGAATTAGTTTAGTTTTTTCCAAAATAATGATGCATAGCCATCCAATGTTATATTTGCATCCTCAGCCAAACTGGAACTGACTGTTCAATTTATTATCTGAATGCACTATCTATCTTTTGTATTCTTGAGCAACATGGTACTCTTCATGCATTTTTATATTTGAATGACATAATCAACACAAAAAGTAAAGATATTCATCAATTTCTGATGTAAATGCACTCTATTAAATTATTTAAGTGAGCTAAACTCATTGTTCACCTGTAGCCTTCAGAAAGAAAACCTGATCGTTATGAATGAACAGTTGGTCTCATCACTTGAAAGACTCTTTGTTTTACTCTTTCAGTTGTATTTCATTTTGTTTGATGTATTTGATGAAATAACTTTTAAAATCAACCCATTTAATGCACAGGGCAGCATGCCAAGCTCTACCCTTGTGGGAGCCCATTTTACTCCACATGCTTGGTTTTTGAATAATGTTCAACTTCATGACTTTACCTATACGTGCATAAGGAAGCAAACAACGTTAGCATAAAAAATGAAACACGATGATTATGTTGTTACTATTTCTCCTTCAGCTCACTTCTTTCATACTCCATTTGATTGATTGTTTCAATGCATTGCTAGTAGTATGTTGTACTATTGTCGGTGCATCATATAGGTTACATCATAGTCGGAGCCACTGACACCCCTCTTGTCCTCTTATAGGTCGATGAAGCTCGAGATGATGAGGTGCACCATTCAACATCAAGCATTGATAATAGGCAATGATGACTATGTTGTTGCTTATATATACTTTACCCAAATATTGGATATTTTGTGCTGTTAGAAATGTGTTGAACGGAGTTATAGTTATATCATGGCTTGTGTGGATCTTGAATTTCATTTTTCTTTTCAGGTTGAAAAGAAGGCCTATATCTCATACAAATGTTGCAATACTATTCTGAGCCTTTGAAATCCAGATGAGGAAACCCTTTGTAAAATATGAGTTCTTTTGAAATAAATAAAAAGCATCTAAGAATATTATTTATTTTGCTTGTAACACTTTCAATTAGTAATAACTTTCTTGCCAAAAGCTGGCACCAGACCAACTCCACAACTCCACACCCACTAAATACATAGCGTCATTATTGCACAGCCAAAACCAGCGATAAAACTTACATTCAAACTTTCATGACCTTGAAATTCTACTTAAATATTGATAGCAATTGTGATATAATTTCGAGCTGGGGTATCTATAACATTTTGAGCGATTTAATATATACCGGACACTTCTAACGCTTCTGGTGACATTCAAAACAATTCATTAGGCAGAATTCCAGAATCACCTTTGAACTCGGAAGCCATGAATAGCAACTTACTCCAAACAGCGGCGAAGAAAAGAATGAAACAAAGGCGAAGAAAACCTTAACAAGGCGCGATGGCCCCGGCAGGCAACCGATGGCAACAGAGAAACAAACTATTGAAAGAAATTAATGCGAAACCACACTTATTTGTAGCAACTATCCTATCCTACACTAACCAATGAAAAAGGTACTCAAACAAAACCTTTTATAGGTTTCGAAAAATAACTGCCTCTCCTAATCAATTGAGGGTACTTTGCATGCTCACAAATTTGTAGTAAGAGATAAAAAATGAAGACACTCCCCATACATTGTTGTACTACAATTGGTAAATTACAATCAAAGATGTAGATCATGTGAAACTGATCAAGTATACCTCTTGTTTCCCCAAAATGACAAAGTGGGATTTGCTGCTCCTCGATTGCCACTTCATCCTTAGATGTACTAGAAATCCCTTGGAACTTGCCAACAATCTTGGCTAGATGTTTGATGGAGCAGCCTCTTGAAAGAGTGAAACCGGAACTTGCCCCTCTAGTTCCTTGCTAGTTCCCTACTACTTCAATCTCATCTTTCTGATGAGGATCGTTTGAAAATAGATCATCCAACCTTGTGCAAAACTCATCAATTATATTAGCATACAACTTCTCGTGGGTCCCATCATTATCCTTAGTATGCATAATAGGCCTTGAGGTGTCCTCCTGACTACTTTCTTGAAAACTTGTAAAGACAACAAGGCCATTACCTTGTACAACAGTGCCATGTTTATGTGTAGTTTGATCTCATTCTATTTGAGCTATTGTACCAGGTTCATCGGGGTTCTGACAGTTGATAACCATGTTATCTTTACTTCCTTTGTGAACAGATCGACATCTTATCATTGACATCTTCATGGCTTTGCTGATCAAAACTCGATGGCTTTGTTATCTCACATGCATTATCTTCATCATTACTAAAAAATAGAGGAAGTTCTTCAAATAAATTGGTCAAACCTTGAGTTTGGACACCCCCTTTCATCTTTTCAAGCTGCTGCTCCAAATTTCCTCCCTCAAAAGATGAGTGTTTGGCATCTAAGTTTAAAACAAAAG
The DNA here is from genome assembly GCA_007258455.2 of Sequoia sempervirens. NCBI lineage: Eukaryota > Viridiplantae > Streptophyta > Pinopsida > Cupressales > Cupressaceae > Sequoia > Sequoia sempervirens. The sequence goes on from VDFB02353360.1 coordinate 14,389, forward strand.
CTTCAAGGTCATCCCAAAACATGTCATCTTCCCTCTCACTTTCAGCTTCTTATGGAGGAAGACTATTAGTTACTCTGCTACAACTTCTCTGAGGTATCAAAACATTAGAATTTTGAACTTCTTCCTATTGCTCTAGAGCTGGTACGGGTGTAATCTGAGGGATGCTTACTTCATTATCCAAAAAGAACAGTAATTCGTTGAACAAATCAAGCAAGACTTGAGAACTGCCACTTGTTCTTTGATCTAGAATATGCTGCTCCTCAAACAAGGCCTCCTCTACCTCCTGCAACAATGGCTTATGATGCTCTGGGTCTTTTTTAACACTGTCCCAACTAGAGGCTTTAAAATGACCATTGATATTTTCATGTTCCAAGGAACCAAGCTTCTCCATACATGCAACATTTTTTGGTTATGCTAATAAAATGGAGCAATCAGCAGCAACTGCTTGCTTTGTATGTTGCAACAATTGTTCCTTTGAAAACCTTCAATTGTCCTCCACAAAACAAGGCTCTTCTTGTTCAATTATATGTTGCTGCAAACGATATTCCTCCATAGATAAATGCAATAAATTCACTCTTCTAACTTCTTCTATGGCGAATGATGAGTCATTTCCTGAGTCAATAGGTCTGTCCTCAATAGTGACGGGACAATCAAAATTATCTGGCTGGCAAAATTGTGGGATTTTTGGAGTTTCCTAGAGGAAAAGAGGCTACTCTCTAATGGGCTAGTCTTGAATGCTCACAGGTTCAGAAAGTTCTAACCTAGATTCTTGCAAAGGTGAAAAATCTCTAAAGCTAGGAATTTTGATCTTAGTTGGGTTAGGAGGCTCGGTTTTCATAAAACTTGGAAACTTGAATTTATGAACCTCTTCTTGAATGTGGGATATTAATCTCAGAGGAGTTGTTGGGAGCTTCATGCATTTTGATGACCATGGCGGGTATTACCCAAATGCGGCTACCTCTCTTGAAAATCTCCTCAGTAGACTCTTTGGGTCTCTAGCTCTTGATCATGAAGATAGGCTTGATAAGCTAGCTCCTCGTGCTGCTTATACGGATACTACTTCTTGATCTCTGTGAGCTGATTCATGTAATCAAGCAGCGTACTTTTTATACTTGACATCTCCTCCTGCTGTTGTATTTAACTCATTTGCCTTTCATAGTTCAGCCTTATTTCTCTG
>VDFB02353362.1:0-24621 GCA_007258455.2 Sequoia sempervirens
TGGATAAGAATATATAAAAATACCAATTTATGTTTCATATTCTTCACTCTCTTTTTATCTCTGATCAACTTGAATCTGATGCTCTTGTGTGTGCTCATGTGGACTCAGAGGAGTGGTATTCTAGCATTTATAACTACTTGAAGACTAGAAATTTTCTTGATGATGTGATAAATAATGATCGCACTTTGATATGAAATCTCTTGGTCCGATATGTTGTACTATCTAATGTTCTTTATCAAAAGTATTATAATAGTCTTCTTCTTTGGTGTCTAACTAAAGTAGAAATACCCCTTTCCCTTAAGGAAGTCCATTTGGGCTCTAGGGGTGGAAATTTTGGTGGTAAATCCTTGGTATGGAAATTTATTCACATGGGATACTTTTTGCAAGAAATGGAACAAGATTCTTTTGCCTTTGTCAAGAAGTGTCTACAGTGTCAACAACATAGTTGTCTCATTCACGCTCCTTCTCAAGAGCTTCAAAACTAGACCTCTCCTTGGCCATTCACAAAATATTATTGGAAAAATATCACCTCCTTCTTCCAAAGGACATGTCTTTATCATCACCAATATAGATTACTTTACATTTATGGGTTGAAGCTATTCCAGTTCGATCCACAAATACTGAAGCCATCTATAGCTTTCTTCTAAACAATAGCATTTCTCAATTTGGGTTTCCTTCTACCCTTATATCTAAAAATGGCATGCCATTTAAGAACAAAGAGGTGAAGCAATTTTTGAAGAAGTTTCATATTCAACATATATTTTCTACACTATACTACCCTTAATCTAATGGCAAAGCTGAAGTGTTTAATAAAATTGTTGAGATCATTCTTCAGAAAATAGTAAAAAAACATGGTAAAGACTAGCATACCCAGTTAACATACACCTTGTGGGCTTACCACACAGGTGTTCGAATGGTGACTTGAACGATGCCTTACAACCTTTTGTATGGTGTCGAGGCTATCATGCCTTTAGATTTGGAAATCTTATCCTTAAGGGTTTCCCTTAAAGGGTTGATTGATGATGAGACTTACCATTCTAATTATTTGCATCAGCTTGAGTTGCTCAACGAGTGTCAATTATAGGACCTCAACTAGCTTAAATCTTATCAATGAACACTTTCTAAACACTACAATAGAGGTGTTCTTCCTGGGACTTTCAAGGTAGTTGACTTGGTTCTCTATGAGAACCAAAGAAATGTAAATTACCCACCTAATCAAAAGTGGAAGTTTAGTCCTAATTGGTTAGGCCCTTACATTTTCATCTTCATGTATGGTTTTGGTGCTTATGGATTGTCATATGTGGATGGAACTCCTCTAAAAGAACCTGTCAATGTGATACATTTTCATTGATACCACACATATTGTCTATGTGTCATATGTGTAATGCTCATCCCCTGTGGATTGTAGTGTATCATATTGTGACATACATTCATTAACACAATATTTCATTTTGTGTTATGATGTGAACATGTGTGTGTGAGTTCATTTTCTTTAATTAGGAATTACATACATACATGTGTTTTATTATGTTGTGTATCTATGCATTGCACTTGATTACTTATTTTGGTTAGGAAATTAGATCATCATTGTATATAGTTAACATACATATGTTTGTATTTATTATATCATGATAGCATATAATCTAAACATACATCCATAAGCATAATATCCATCACATAATCATACATGAAAGTAGAAGCATATGCACAAAACAATGAACACCATGATGTTAGAATTAAAATATCATATATATATATAATGTATGTCATGTACATGTATCACACCACTTTCATAAAAAATATAGTGGTGGTTGTATATATGTCAATGTGTATGTTGCAAGTATGAAGGTGTTGCCATTGATGTCAACAAGCTTGTGTTTTCATTGGTGTCAGTTGTGTAATGATTGAGAGATATTTTTGATTTGATTAGTTGCATTATGTTGTCATCAGTTAAGTTACTGGTGTTACTTTGATAAGCTTCTATTTCTGGTTGTGGTGGGTATGTCCAGGATCATGATGGGCCAAAAAGTGGCAATATGGGGTATGTGTAGGGTATGTGGCTGATTACTTTTTTTACCCAAAATTGATGAAATGAAATGGGGTTTCAAAGTTATAAACTTTCCCCAGTATAAATTATCCTTTAATTTGAATTTAATAAATAATTATTATTCATTTCTCTATTTGAATTCGCCTAAAAGTCTGATTGATAGGTTGATTGAAAAACATCTATAGCATTCGTAAATTATCACATTTTGTATCAAAACATGCATCACATTCTATGCTTAAGCACTATAGGATTAAAAGAAAAATTAATTTCATGAAGATTTGACCAAGTTAGATGGTTAGACATATACATTTTATATTGTTTTTAACGTTGTAATAATAATTCCATAATTAATTGTTACTTGGAAAAAATTACAAAAATATGCATCACATCCGGGACATGAGTCCTCTTATATCTAAAATATTATAAAAAATATTATCATTTTATTGTTGTTAGGTTGGTCAGACAAACACCTACTTCTTATTTTTTCCCTAAAACTTAAGTACTACTACATTGAAATTTCAAATTTTCACCAAATAGATTTAAAAAATAAATAAACCTAGTAGTTTAGAAACTACATTCAATTTGCTACATATTCTATTCTTACATATTTTTGAAATAATATAGATAACTTATTCAAATTTTTATGTCAAGTTGCCTAACTTTGATTTTTCTAAAATTTTTGCCACTTGAGGGCCTGTTTTTTTCATGATGATCATGCACATACCCTGGTAGTGATAAAGATGTTGAGGATATTTAGAAAATTGATAAAAAGAGGAAACAGGGTGTTGTAGAGGTGTTTTGGTTCTCCTCCACATTTCTTTGTGGTTGAAGATTTGTTTGTGTGGTTTGGATATGTTGGTTAGAGGTGTTCAAAGTTTCTATATCCAGAATTTGGGCTTCTAGATCAATGTGTAGAAGAATCTATGTTCACTAGTGTGTGAACTAGATTTGTAGTGTTTCTTACAAAGGTTTTGGGGAGAAATGTTTTTTCTCTATAAATCTCCATAGTTGTGCTCTAGGACTTGTGGTTTTGAAGGTGAGTTTATGGTGTTGATAGCTTACCTCATTCAAGTGGGTTTGAGGTGTTACACTCTAGAAGATGGTTTTTAGAGTTATAGTGTTTGGCACTGTAGTTTGAGTGTATTGGGCTAGTACATTATGAAGGTGTGAGTTGGTGTGAAGAATTTGTTGGATCTCAGGTTGTTTGTGGATTATTCTAGATTTCCTAGAAGCATGGTGTGTGTTTCTTAATTCATCCTTGGATTTGAGGAACTGTGTACTTCAAAGTTTAATGGTGTTTGCATGGGTAATGATTGACCTGGTGTTTACACTACATTCAAAGATGTTTAAGTATTGATGAAGGTGTAGCATGACATGTGTGTGTTGATTTGGGTCCCAATTAAGTTTTGTATTAGTCCACTTTTATTCCTATCCACCGTGAGAATGCTTAGTGCTGACCTATTTTTTAATTTGTAAAGTGTAAGGTACATGTAGCCAACTTTAAGATGCTTTTCAAGTTATGGTTGGTATAAATGCAAGGTAAGTTGATGTGAGATGGAGAGTCGAATAGAGTTGACTATTGTGATGTGAAATTAAGTGTAGGGATGTGAAATGTAGTGCAAGCTATAATGTAATATTACTTAATGTAGTCAGATGAAGGTATCTTGATCTCCTGAGGGCTGTGAGTGTTGTTGGAGCTATTATGTTAGATTCTCTATTGCATTGAGATCATGTTCTCTGTGTAACATTCTATATTCTTTCTTTTTTCTATTATGGAAGTGAATTTGGGCTATGATCCCTTCTGTATAGTGTGTCCTATTCTGGTAGTGAGCCTTTTTGTATCGGTTTTGCAATTACTTATATTGTGAGGTAATCCTCACCATGGTTTTTCCCTCCTATGGTTTTCCACGTAAATCTAGTGTGCTCTTGTGTATGGTGTTTTTTCACTTTTTGTTATCTATATTTCATGTTTAAACATTACAATAGATTAAGGGTTTAATGAATGCATGTGGATCTAATTATTGTTGAGGGTTTTTGATGTTTTAATTAGGTACAACTGATTCACCCCACCTCTTAGTTGTCTTGTTCATTCAATAGTCTATACATCAAAAATCATTCTATAAAATATATATCATTAGTACAAAAATGGTGCGTATCAAAATGGGCATCTAGTGCCTAGGCATGTGGATCCTTGAGCCCTTTGTTCTTGGAAGTGAGCACAGTCGGGGTTGGATGAAGGTTATGAATAAGGATTTGTGTGACTGTGAGACTAATATGCTCACCCATAATCCTCTTATCTCACCATGCAATGAGGCTATCTTTATCTCTACTCTTTGTAGGTCATCTCACAGTTATGGATCAATTGCCAGCATCACAACTATTACTTGTCCTTTGAGGTCATCAAGTCAGCTTTGAAGAGTGTCACATTCCCTCTTGATAATCTCTTCTCTTGTCCTTTCCTTATCTCTCTAAAAGAGAATAGTTTGCAGCTCCATCAATCATTGATCCATCTATCCTATGAGGGTGGTGACATCAACTATCCTCTAGACCACCTCTACCCTCACCTCCTCGTATGTTGTCCTAAGGACTACCACGGGCTCAAAAAGTTGGGTGTGTCACCCTGTTGAAGCTAACCTATAGGCATACAAGATGCTCCCCTAAACTAGAATGACCGGGGCCACCTCTAAAATGCATTGTGCAATGAATACCGTCCACTCTTGTGTGCCAACTGTAACCATATAGAAAATGGACTCATCAATATCGCATGATATACCAAAGTATAAAGATATATACATAAAATGAAAATGGAATTACTAAAAAAAGGAAATAACATAAGCAACTCTAATACTTGGGTCCCTAGATTACTAGTGTGCGTTAGAGGGAGGAGTGAAACTGGGACCTATGCCTCTTGCACCTCACATGCTTGTCACTCCTACTACTGGTAAGATGAGAGCAATGAATATTGGAGGTGGTGGTGGTGCCGTCATGACTAGGATAGTGGGTGGAGGAGTGAGAGACTCCACCACCGCCTCAATCTTTGTGCTGCTGTATGCATCTCCTACTCACTGTCACCTCTATCTACTCATCCTCCACCTCCTATTGGCAATGCCTAATCCTAGACACTGACATCACCTTTGGGCACATCTATCGAGAAAATTGGAGTAGGCCCGTGCCACATCCATTAGGTCTTGAAGTTGTACGTGATGCCTACATCATCTATGGGCAACATCAAAGGTTGATCCTAGTCCTCCACCTCATCGTCACTTGGGATGACATCTATGATACTAGGGCACATATGATCACCCATCCTCACAAAAATCCTAATGGCTCACATGTATGATAGAGACATTAATAGAATAGCCTGTACAATGCCAAACTATTGCATAACTTATTGCTAGTAAGAATGCATGACCATATAATCTGTGTGGCCTACCAAAAATTGCTCCCATTGCATGTTGCAAAGCTTTTGATTGTCATCTACCCATTGCATACCTCTATATGACTACCACCTAATCTGGTCGGGTTTTAGTGTATCACACTATAGTCTCCAAAACTGTAGGTCCCCATACCTCCACTGGCATATTAGCTTGTACCAATTTACCATCAGCCTACTGTGGTCTCTCACCCGTGGATACTTGACTAGTTGGGTGCATGTGATATGAGCGAATTCCCACACCAGTAATAGCATGTAGGCGGTGAGGCTTACATACTCATAATGCATGAACCTACCCGGCTCTTGGTACAAGTGTGCAAGCATGCTATGACCCCATGTAAATATGGTTCACTACTCCTCCATAGCTCTAATGGTATGGATGAGGCCCCTATGAAGGTGAGATCCCCGCCCATCCATGGTCACCCACATGGAAAATGTCACCACCATCACCCTCCCCACAAGAGGGACCATCATGTTGCCTTGCTCATACTAGTGAATGTAAACATGGCCAATCCCATCGTCAGGGTTTGTATGCCCTGTGCAATATCAGATGCCTTGAAATCGCTCTCAAGCCAAGCATGCATCATCTAGTGCCATCTGTCATCCATAGATGGGGAGCCTGGTGACCTGATAGAAATCCTCCAACATGACAGTCATCTTGCCCATCGAAAGGTGGAATGTTGAGGTTGTTGAATCCCACAGCTCTATTAGTACCATGAGCATGTGGTCATGGTACAACATATATGGCATAGTGTAAGCCCACCACAAGCCTATCCATTAAAGGTGACCCTTATCATCTGGTGACATGTGTAGGGCATAATTGTAGAGCATCCAAAGCATGCATCCACCATCATGCTCTTGCATCTCTGGCTAATCCTATAAAATTAAAAAAGATTCAAGATAGACACATCTACATCAAAAACTTCTTACTTTTACATCAAAATTTCTCTAAATAAGGCCTCTAAGACACAAGCATGTTGTGCAAACATTTGTATGATGTGCTACTGTATGAGGTCTACCATTGGAGATGCCTAGACAAAAACATACCAGGAAAACCCCAACACGGTTGAAGGCCTCCAGTGTGTAGGTAGGACACCAACACATCGGTGGGATGCCTTCGTCTTGCCAAGATGCCTACACTCCTATTTTTGAAAAAGATAGTAAAAAAATGCAATAAAATACGTCAAAAAAAGTTTTTAGACTCACTTGGTTGACATCACATCCCTAGACAATTGCTTGATGTAGTTGCTCAATATGTGGCTCTTCAAACTCCCATCCACGAGGATTTTTTCTGTCTTTTCTCTCATAAAATTCAACAAAAATCTCGCAGCACTGAATAGTGAAAATTTCCCTTCTAGGGGCCCTCTTGGGTATATATAGGCCCCTTTGGGGCCTATTTTTCTCGATGATCGTGCGCTTGTCATTTTTCTTATTTTTACTCCACCAAGTTTGGGGAAAAACTAGGAGGGGGCATATAATCACCTCTTTATCATATTTTTCTTTTGAATCAATGGATTTTTCTTTTGCATTCTTCTTGCCTTAGTAGCTTCTTCTGATTTTTGAGCTAACCTAAATTTGAGTTTTATAGAACAAACCTTTACATTAGATTTTGTGGTTTCTTGTTGAGCTCGATTGCTAGGGGAATCGTCGATACCTTCTTTCCCAACCTCTACAATATCTTTTTGGCACGTAAATCCATAATTTTTTTTTTTAAATTATGTTTTCTCTAATGTTCTATTTTCTACTTTAGTGTTGTAGCTATTTTTTCCCAAAAATTAGCTCACTAAAGTGGGAGAAAAATGTAATGTCATAAAATTGCACCTTGGGGAAATTTCACATTTGCACATTCAACCTCTACATTTATGGTGCCTAGCCACATTCATGACAAGCCCTTATGAGTCAAAATTTCATGATTTCAACTCCATAAGGACTAATGATGAAGAGACAACATTTTTCCACCTTGTTGCTTATGAAAGGATGAGTTGGATTCCTGTACGACACATGAACATCTGCGTGACATGCTAGCGTCTTTGTACTTTTGAGAGTTCAAACAAGGAATCTTGGAATCTCTAACCCCTGACATGTATCTTTGTGGCAGGATTTTGAGAGTAACAGTTCTTCCTGCCCATGCAGTTAAATAAAATATTTCTTTTCACCCTTATTCTCATTCATTCTATCACTCTCTCATTCTTACTGGCTTCTTTTACTTTTCTTGTCTCTATCTCATTTCTACAGCAAAGGTCTACCAGGCTGAGGTCTCTTCAATAGAAAAATCTCTCTTGCAAGTTCTCAATAGTGTGTCTATCAAGCGAAGAGGGAGCCATAGACTACTAGTAAGACTCTCTTGCTTTTTGTCTATTTGTGAATAGATTAATCTATTGTGTTTTTACTTCATGATATGGGTTCTCCTCCTCGATCAGGGTTTTCTTGTATCACTTTGTGTCTATTTCTCTCTATCTATCTTGCTATCTATGGAGGTGGGAACAACAAAATAGGGGTTTGACTACAACAAGACCCAAAATAGCCCCAACATTTTCTCTTGTTTATCTTGTGTTTAGGTTGCTTGTGTAGAGCTTGGAGCAAAGCTTCAAAGTGAAGGACCCTCTATAAGTTGGTCCTCTACCTTGTCATTTATCAATATTTCTTGCTTTCTATTAACTCAGCAGGTTAAATAGACCTCAGACCTAAATTAGTTAGTAGGTCATTTGAGTTCATGTCTGGAGGTTGGGTGCTTTGTCTATACATGATTCCAACATGCCTTTGGGACTTTAGCATGCCATGTTGGCATCTCGTTCCCATGCTATTGTCCTCTAGTTGAGAGATTCTCCTCTTGACTTTGAAATCTCAATGATATGCTCTTTCAGTTTCTAAAGTTGTTTGATCATTTTATTTCTGAAATTATGTTTATAATTTGTTCTTTGCAGTCTCCATCTTATCCAATTCATTAGTCAATATGAGGTAGTTTAGGGCAGTTCGTTCCCTAGGACTCTCTTGGTAATCAAGGGACTCGTGAGTAGTGAATCCCCATACTCTACGCATTTATTACTCGGTTATATTGGAAAGTTATCTATATACTCCAACAAGATGAAATGACAACCATAAAGATACTTTGTAATATCCTTCTTAGCTCCTATAAATCAAAGTGCAAAATAAGTTTATTTTTGTGTATAATAGTTGAAGTTCATCCTTACTAAAAAAATAGCAAGGATGATTTTATAAGTATAAATGTAATTTATTATAAGTTATCAAATGATTTGAAAGGTGGTTTTTATATTTAAAAGTCACAAGAAAAAATAATTAATTTGGTAGAATTCACATGAGAGATAACTTATATGAGAAATATGACTTGAACCATTCTTTTTGTTACATTTTGGATTTCTAAATAAGCATATCTTTCTTGTATGTCTCATTGGTTTCCCTTTCCATTTAATACCTCTATTTATTAGAGTAAATTACTATTATAATATTGGATAGTGCAAACTTATTACTATAATTATAATATTAGTAAAGTGAAATAACATTTAGATTCATTCATACTAATGGATATTTTTACATAAATATCTATATACGTACACAACATAAATAAACTCCTATAGTAAAATATTATACATTTTCATAGGGATAAAATCCCCAGTGGATCTATCTATAGGTAGATGAGATCATATAAATTCTTCCTCATTAATACAATAGATAACTTTAATTCATATTCATGAGCTAGCAATATCATGGGATACACCCATAAGTCATACCAGGTTCACACTACCCCATACCTTAATCACATCAAGAAAATAATGTAGTAATGACCCATATGAGGTTATTGTAACAATGAAAAACCTTTGCATATATCTTGGACATGTCTCAAGAAGATATTTGACATGTTACCATGCCTTTTAGGGTCATCAATATAGACATAAATTTCTTTTGAAGGTGAAAGGGATCATAAGGATATTTAACATTTTATAATTGCCAGGAAAAATGGAGCATGCAACCACTTGAATCCAAGACTTAAGACATGGATAAATTAATGTGCACAAGGATACAATGATGTAGAGGAGGTTGAGAGGTATGTATCCATGTAAAAATACCAATCATTGACATGTGGATTCAATCATAATAGCCATTGTAATCTCATATAGGTCAATAAATCTAAATGATACCATCTACTAGTCTTTTTAAATAATGCTTGATAAGTAAGTGGTTTGAACCCAAGGATAACCTTTATCATTTTATTAGAGGCTCACAACATTGTGGGGCCAATGCAAAAGAAATATTCCCATTTAGTATAATTATTGAGCACTTAAAATACCTCAAGGAACCTCAGGATACCATCTAGGAACAAATGAAACTACCAACACAAGCCATATCAACACCACTAATTCCACCATCACATAGATCCATAAACCATGAGATAAGAAATAGGTTCCATGGATTAAATTACAAATATTCCATGTGGCATAATGTGACTAGTCTATGGGAATTGATAGGTGGGGCTTCATTGGAATTTTAAACACATGGACCAATGGGGTGGAACCATGCAAGATAACTATTCCATGCAAGTGACAAGGGGAGGTGTTGAACATATAGGGGATACGGATAAAAAACATGGCTATAAATTAGATAGTAGTGATGATAGGGGATTTATTGAAGGGATAGAACAAGGTGTGTGAAATAGAGATGCAAGGAGGGAGATTACTTATTGGTAGAAACACATAATGGGGTGAGAGGGAAGTAGTAGTAGTATCTAGTGGTAGAAACCAAGTGAAAATGGGTTAGTTGTAATAATGAGTAGCAAGCATATGAGAAACCAAGGGTGAAGAGTGGGGGGCTAACAAAAATTTTAAAAATAATAATAGATAGAGCTAGGTGTTGGAAGATGGTCAATGCTCCCCTCAAGATTTGTGACATGGACTAACTACCTCCCATGGATTCATTAACTCTGGAGGTTGTATCAGGCATTAACAAGTTGACCTTTTGTTTCAACGACAACTGTGGGGCGAACAATTGGTATCCGAGCCAAATGTGTCGGGTTTGAATCCCCTTGAGTAACGCTAAGGGGGAGATTGTTGACAGATGGTCAGCACTCCCCTTGGGATTTGTGACATGGACTAACCACCTCCTGCGGATCCATTAACTCTAGAAATTGTATCAACAATTAACAGGTTGACCCTTTGGTGCAATGACAATCATGGGGCCAATACTAGAGTGGTGACCAAAGTCTCTAGTATCTAAACTAATAAAATGGCTAAAATGTTGAATGGATTACACACTATGCACTAGATATATAATGGCAATTGGTAAGAGCGGTAGTGTATAGTAGTGAGAGTTTAATATGTATTATAAGTTTTCTTAGTGATTGACCACTAAAAAATCATCATGAAAAAATAATGTGTGGGGTTCTAATATTTGGGCTAGATATTATGATTGATGTCATTAAGAATATGGAATTAGACATAGGGGCATGAGTTATGGCTTATAACTTAAGGTTTTAAGATAGTTAAGACCATTTTACTTCAAACTAGAGGCATAACAAGGACATGAGACAGATATCTCCCTAGGTAAAATGTAAGCCATAGAATGATATAGCCAACCCAACAATAATTTTAGTTAGATATAACTAGGAAAAAAGATAAATATACCCACAAGGGTATGCAGACCAAGCTACATAGCTAGAAATATCACCATTGACCCCAAAATCCTAGAATAATACCTTCAAACCTAAATGAAACTATCTCTAATTATTTATTAGCATAGAGCTATATAGGAGAAAATAATAATAAAACTTGGAGGGGTACTTGTAAGGTACCAAGCATTTATGCCTCATTCTATTGATCTAATTTGGGCTTTGGATACCTTACCATCTTATCAATGATGTTACTTTTTTATTTCCATGAAGGTGTATGTATTATGTGCCTACATTCACATATGTGAATATGTATATGTTTTTCCTTTTTTTTTTTTATGATATATCATACTTTTTAATGATGTTCATATGGAATTACATCTAACTATATGTTTATGAGTTTATTTTTGTGGATTTAATATGTTGGATTCAACAACTTTTTAATTTCATGATTTTTATGATCATATTTGATTTCACTTATGTTTAATGAATTCTTGTTTAATGAGTCCATCATTATGATTATTATTTCTCTATCTCTCTCTCTCTTACACACAGACACACAGACACACATATATATGATGCTGATTTTTTTATTATCTTGTTTGTGGATATTCAACTATTCTTTAGCTATTTTGTATTGGACAAGTATACCTAATATTTACTTGAGTGTGTAGGTGTAGGTGTTCTCTAATAGTGATAAATTGGGGACAATTAACTTGAGTAAATATGTTGTCTTTTATCATGTCTCACTCAAATTCAATTTATTAGATGTGTATTGTATAGCCTTATGAGCCTAAATCTGAATCAAATTATTATAAATCCTCAAGTCATTTGGATACCTATAAAATTTATTGCATGTTATCCTCATTCTTATGATTTATTATGTATATATATATATATTTAAATTTCTTAATTTTAAGGAATTTATCCAAATCAACATCATTGGATAGAACTCACTGACATGATCCTGGCACAACTTGAATGGGCCCAAAAGAAGTATGTATGCATAAGTTATTCTCAGTCAAAGGTTTGGTCAAACAGGTGAATCAAGCATTCAAAAAGGTAAAAAATTGATTGTCTCAAATCCAAGCAAAAATGAAACCAAGTCATAGTGCTCTTCATGCTGATTTTGGAGCTATCTTCGGTTCAAAAACGGAGTCCATATGAGCAAAATAGAGCCGGTCAAAGTTTTAGTCAAAATGATGATGTCACCTTTACAATGCTATCAAGCAATAAAACTGCAACTCACTCTCTCAACAAGAGTACAAAAAATGAGGCATCAAGCCTTTACAAATGACTTAAAAGTTGTGAAAATTCTCTCAAAGAAAACAATGAGTTTTTATCTCTTCCTATTCTTCTAAGAGACTACTCATAATTCTCACTATGTTTTTATCTCTCCATTTCCTCACAAGAGACCACTTAGCTCACAAAACCTCTCAGAACCTTTGAATTTCTAAATGAAAAACTCACACCTGAATTTCTTTCATGTACTCTTAATAGGTGGATCTCGAAGACCTCACTATTCAACCAGCTCAAAATCTCCTAGAACCAACATCAATGCATAGAGCTCGTGAAGACGAACCTGACACAACTTGTTTCGCGTAAAATAGAGTTAATATGTGTGAGTTATATTTGGTCAAAGTTTTAGTCAAATGATGATGTCAGCATGTGACATGGCAATTGACTAGATGGTGACGTGGAATTGTAGGTGATGTGGAAAAAATCTCACAAAAATTCATGTACCATGCTTTATTTTTGAAAATAAAGTGTGGAGGCTTATTTTATCTCACAAAAATCCTTTTGGTGGGATCGGATTTTGTGGGATCCCAAGAGGATTTGGTGGGATTAGTGGATTTGGTAGGATTAAAACAAAATCTCATAAAAATTAAAAAAAAACAAAGATTAACCCCTTTAATAAATGAATAAGCCCAAATTTATAACCTTTAATGGTTATTAAATAAATGAATAAAAACAAATACCCAAAACAATATAGCCCATAAATGGAGAAATGACAAGGGCATTATAAACAAATTAAAAATGGGTTTTAAAAGGGTTGTTATTGTTTTTTGTAAATGAAGGGTATTTGTTGGTAATTTGTTATTTTATTTAATATGGTGGTTTTTGGCCTTTTTAGCCAAAATTATGTATAAAAAGGCGGGTAGGAGTGTGAGTTCTTCATTTAGAAATTCAAAGGTTCTGAGATTTTTGAGAACTAAGTGGTCTCTTGTGAGAAAATGGAGAGATAAAAAATTAGTGAGTCTTTTGAGAGAATTGTGAGTAGTCTCTTAGAAGAATAGGAAGAGATAAAAACTCATTGTTTTCTTTGAGAGAATTTTCATGACTTTTAAAGTTGATTGTAAAGGCTTGATGCCTATGCACTCTTGTTGTGAGAGTGAGTTGTAGTTTCATTGCTTGATAGCATTGTAAAGATGACAAAGGAGTTAGGCATGAACATGTTGCCAGATAGATCCTGTCATTGTAGTGTGGAAGCGAGAAGAGCCTGAAGTGCAACAATCTTCCTTGGTAGTAGATTGTAACTCAGTGAAAGACCATGGTGATGTAAAAGTAGTTGCATCATAATAATGGCATCGATCGCGCATATTTGCGGATCCAGAGACGTAGCCAAAGTCTGGTGAACTTTGTTATCAAATCTTTTCTCTCTTTTCTTGGTTCATGATATTGTCAGCTTCTTTACTTTCCTACATTTCATGTGTTTATTTGCTCAATTCACAAGCAATGTCAATTACAATCTTAAATTAAATCTGTATCCTGGTGAATCTAATAGTTGTTAAGTGATTCATAGTAAGGAGTTTATAGATCAACCTATAAAATTTATTGCATGTTATCCTCAGTCTTATGATTTATTATATATATATATTTAAATTGCTTAATTTTGTGATTAAATTTATTTAATTAATTCCCATAGATTTATTGTGTGTTGATAAGTGAATATATTTGAACAATGAAGTAACTTGTAATATTAGGTATTTCAATGTGTGTAATTGTTATGAAATAACTTGTATAATAGAAGATAATATAGAATATGTTAAAAATACTTGATAAATCTTGATAGAAACACCATTTTTGGGGTACCTCTTTTTTGACTTTTTTAAGGTAAATCTTGGGATCTTGTTACATCAAATTTGATCTTACTATTGTATCCAAAGTACCTAAGAAAGTTAGATCTACATTTTCTTCATCCCAATTGGACATTGGAGGCCAAATCTGCAAGAGTTTGAAGATTAAAGGTGGTTGCAAGATCCGGGAAGTAGCTACCACTTCAGAGCATTTTTAGTCAAAAAGGACATTGCCATCATGCTCAAAAGGCCCAAAAACATACATATCGATTATCGAATCATCAAATTTGGAGAAAGTTTTCCTCTAAGGATTTTTTTTTTGATGACCAGGTTGTACGACCCAACCTATGTAGGGTGGTACGATTTCACAAAAAATATATATTTTTAGTTATTTTGATTTTCTAGAAAAAATTCAAAAAAAATATAGTCAAATTATTTTTTCATAAAGTTTTTAATTAAAAATAAAATAAAAAATCATAGTTGTGTACCCTTCTTATGCAAGGTATTGCAAACCCTATGCAATAGAGTACTGCGTGTATCGCAACACTCAACGGTCACCACATGGCACGAGCAGGCAACCCCACCACCTGTACTGCCCCCAACTAGAAGGTGGCCATAAAATTAAGAACCGATGAACAATAATAAAACTAATGAAAACTTGTAGAGTATTTTGAGAACCAGTTGAAGACTCCACAAAGATTCTCAAATATTTTTCCCGAGATTCTTCTAACAACTGATCTAAGCATATTCCCAAGAATATTATGTGGAGAGGAATATTCCAACTGACCAAAGGGTATATTCTATTTTGACAACCCCTTGGCCATCAATTTTTTCCCATTGACTATTGACATCACCACTATGTTAGCAGTGATGTCAGAAGCCATTTGGAATTTCTTTCCCCCTCTCCAAATACACTTTTAATTTTTGGGGGCCATTTTCAAATGCTCGAAACTTGGTCATCTTGACTTCTTTTTGGGAGTTTTTTTTTAATTTAGGGTAGAATTTCATGCTCTTCGTAGTGGTGTTAATGGTGTAACACCCTACCACAAAACCTTAGAGGACAACACACTAAAACACCTAAAAATGGAATATTTTTTTTGAAAGTGCAATGCACACATGATTGCAAATGAAATGTTAACTTATATTCTATCCTAAGTCCTCTAAGGTCTGTGACTATGCTACTAGATTTCCCAATAACTAAATTATAAATAAACTATAAATCATTACATTAAATAAATTCTAACAACAATATGAGTTCCATTTCATCATCACATTTACAAGATCAACTAATATGAAACTATCCATTTTATACTAACAATATAACAACAACAATATTCATTAAATTGACAATAATATCAATTACATTCATCATTAGAAGAGAGAGTTTACAATAATTACAATGATACATCATCACATTATTACATCTTGAACCACAAGGTCTCCTTGGAAATAGGTTAGGAGAATACATCAGGAGAATAATACATAATACAATAGAATCATGGTACAATACATGAAAGATAATCCACATGAACTAGTACAAGTGTAGAAGTCTTCAAATCCAGGTGTAATCACCATGAACATGAAAAACGTGGGATAACCCAATGGAGTGCATAGCACATTCCATCCAACCATGTGGAACCCTAAGGTACACCCCCCATGGTAGGAGATAGCATTAAGGTCCCACCACAACATCCAAGAGACAAAAGACGACACAAGGGATAACATGACTCTAATGTAAAAGTATGATACCACAATGTACATGACAGTAACACCACTTCCAGAGGCACGCAACATTGAGGGAAACAAGAGATAAGGGAATACTAGGTTGTTGTAAGAGGAGTGCCATCACATAGTTTGCAATGGGTTACCATGGCGTAACCTTCCTAGGCTACCAGAACCCCATCTTGGGTTACTCTGGCCACCTCTATCGGCCGTCGAACCCCCATCCAAACTCATGCAGGATCAACATACCTTCTAGTTGGACCAAGTAGCTAATCTTTCCATTCCAGGCCTTCCCACTCATCTCAAGCCTAAATAAGCACTTGAGCCATGAGTGAGGCATTATCTTGATTAAAGTGAACTACCCAAACCCCTAGTTTATTTTAGGTTATCACTTGATTAAACTCTTAATGAGTTACCCTAGACCTGCCACTTTGTGCGTCAGACCCCATTGAGAGCCACTCCCCCTACTAACAACTAGGAGGCCCAATGAAATCAAAAGAGCAAAGCCAACTTGCATGATCAAAATCCCATTAACATATACAACAAGGTGAGGTAGAACCCTTCCCGCTCACAAGTTTCCCAAAGTTCAAACCACATAGGTGAATACACTATGCAAGGCTGATGACCATCACATGCCCATTTAATCACAAATAATCATCTCAAAGGATAACAAATAATTCCATCAGAAAGACAATTCTCCCTAGCCTTTGGAAGACTCCTAATACACAAAGAATTGAGACATTGATGGAGTTAAGGACCCTGGGCTAGAATGTAGTGTAAGTTCTCACCCATCTACTTGTATGTTGAGTGAGATTGATATAATGAGACACTAATGAAAGATATAATTAAAATAAATGGGAAATAAAACATGTAAACATTAATGAAATATATCCATGAAACACTTCTAAATTCCCATGAAGTTATGTGGAAAGGATCGTGAAAGACACAAGTCAATTTGGAATTTTTGGGACCATTGATCTTTAGATGTAACTATATAATATAATAATAGTGTTATTAAGGATCTCCATGAAATAAGGGTATGCTCCTTAACCTCTATGAGGTTGATATCTATGATGAAACTCCATTGTTAGTACTTAGGGTATCTCTCTCTTCCTTTTTATGACTTGGATTACACATCTAATGCATGATTGTGATCTATTTACTTATGTGTGATTGGTGTACATCCATGCCAATATCATGTGTAGGTGTATCTTATTCCTTGTATGTTTTTTAATGTTCATGCTTGATGGTTTTTCAATGTTGTCCTTATGAATGTTTACTTGGTGTAATATTGTGATTATGAATTTGGCATGTGTATGCATGGAATGGTAGTTATATACTCCTCATATATACTCAAGCTTGATGAACCTATATTGAAATATGGAGTTGGTGTGCTTGTTCAACACTATGTGTGGTGTGAGTTTTTTAGACTACTTGAGTTGGTTGTCTCTCTATTGAAAGGGATGGACATGAGAGTTCCACATAGTTAGGTGACATTGAACCACCATTTGTGATTTGTGGATCCCTTAGAGAATCGCATAGAGAAAGTATGGACTATATCTTTTCAAGTGGCGATATGATGGGTATGTGTAGGGTATGTGGCTGACGACTTTTTTAAAATTGATGAAATGAAAAGGGTTTTTTAAAGGAAATTCCTGGCTTTCCACAATCTCAAGTATGCTTTTTGAGAGATTTAATAAATAATTGTATTTGTTTTCTATTTAATTAAGGCCCAAGTCTAATTAAATGGAAGCTATTGAAAAACATCTACAACTTTCAAATGGGTATCATTTTTGAATCTGAAACATCCACATTCTAATAGCTTCCTTTTCTTGTGATTAAAAATGGAACACTGCGGAAGTTTGATATTAATGGGATTCAATTAGTCAGGACATATGAGTTTTTATATTTTTAAAAGTTAGCGTAAAAATTCATAATTAATTATTTACTTGGAAAAAAAAATAAAAGAATGTGCATGAGCATGGACATGGTCTCTACTTTTCCTCCAAAATCTTATAAAAATATTATCATTTTGTTGTGGTTAAAAGTTAGTCCGGAGACAAACCACTTACTTATTTTTTTTCCCACAGAAAATTGCATTACTATTTGCAATGGAATTTCAAATTTTCACCAAATAGATTTAAAAGAAAAAACCTAGTAGTTTAGAAACTACATTCAATTTACTTTCTGGTCTATTCTTACATAGTTTTGGAAATAAGATAGATAACATTAATTTTACGTCAAGAGTTTAGTAACTTTTAATTTTTCTAAAATTTTCACTTAAAGGAGCCTATTTTTTCCATGATGATCCCTCACATACCCTGTCATTTAGATATGTGTTGGATTATCCTTGAAAAATGTCATTTAAACTTATGGATGGAAAAATAAGGACCAAAATAAAGGTATAAAGAAGCCCAATTTTAGTAGGGAGGACCCAAAAAAGTGTGAAAATATAGAGGGATACAGTTTCCTACACTACATTTATCCCCCACTTTAGTGAGAGGAGAAACTTGCTTCAAACTCACACTAAAGTAGAAAAACTCACATCAAGAGGGGTCCATGTGTACCAATGCTAGTTAGATAGGATGACAAAGATCAAGAGGGTTGCACAAGCCTCCAGGATCAAGATCCTATGGAAAACCAACATAGGCACCAAAGAACACACATGAAAATAATGTAAGGAGCAACAACAAGGTACAAGAATACAATGGAAATGATAAGAAGAAGAAAGAAAAACAAAAGGAAAAAGGGGGTGGATCAAGCCTCGACCATTTGTCTAGCATGATGTGGATCAGAGCTAAGCTATTTGTCCAAAAACATTTACAAGTGGAACATGATGTCCACTATGCAAACCAAATGCACACTCACAAGGGAAAGTTGAACCTTAGGCCATCCACTAGGTGAGCCCCTAGTGAGACACATACACATGTAGCTGGTATGTGCTCACATAGACAAGTAAGTGCCTATGGGAAAGTCATGCCTAAGTTTGACTCCCATACGCTAACCATACCAAAGCTATACCTCTTGATAACTTTGATAAGGTGCCACACAACAAAAATAGAAGGATTCACGAGGAAAGAAAAAATTCCTATGCTTGACATCCATGAAAAAACAAGATGGAACCACAAGAAATAAAAGTGTTGTTAGGGTTCAGGAAAATTGGAGCAATAAATATTAACAATTATATGCAAAACTTTAAATAACCTAGAAATAACAACGAAGAATAACACAAAAGAGATCAACACATAAATTTAACGTGGTTCACCTAATATGGGCTACATCCATAGAAGCTCAACCACCCAATGATTTTATTATCCAGTGCAAAGCGGATTACAATCTCACGAATGCTATACCACAACATACATCCCAACCGCTTATAAAAAGATTTTTGGAAGCTTCTAGAATTAGGATTTTACAAAGTCATTTTTTCACTTGATGTGTTAGCAGGACAACCTTGACGTGTTAAAAGGGAAAAACCTTGACATGTTAACGAAAATAAAAAATTGGGGGTTGCGTCCTCGAACCGTTGCTATTGGGGGATACCGCTCCTAAACCCCCACTATTCGGGGCTGGCATCCCCGAACCCCCGCTCGGGGCCCGAACCGACCCCAAACCCTGGTGAGGATATGTTATGAGTGTATATTATTTGCACGATCAATCACCATATATCAACAAGTATGTTATGCAAGGTGGCCATATAACTAATATTGTAAATACAAAATAGTGTAAGGAATGTTCAAAGGATTTTTGCTTAGTTCATGTAAGGTCTTACCTTAGGGAACATTGTGCCTAATGTCTCCAAGAGAGGACCAGTTAAAGAATAGAAGATTCATAACTTAGGAGATTTAGTGTGTCCTATCAAGCCATTAAGAGGAATATAATATGCTAAGAGAGATCACACTCTTGAAATGACATCACACCCAATGTCACCACAAAGCGAAAGACACATTGCATGAAGTAAGAATACTACACAATGAAACATGAGTTGCAATGAAATACAAAAGAATAATACCGATGTATGCCCCAACTATAAAGAAATTGTTAAACACCATGCTATGAGAAATTACTTTAAAGTAGCAAATGATCAATTCTAACAAGAAAGAGGACATGAGAGCTTATATAGAAAGCCCTGTGCTAAGTCATATGTTTCCAAATGAAGCTACATCATGAAAAAGGGTTGCTCCCAAAATGAAATCCCAAAATCACATAAGGGATCCATAATTCAGGGTTAGTATGTCTTTGCTACAATTTTTTTATAGAGCTTGAAATAGTCATCATTCCCCAAATACTCATGGAACATGAAGAATGACACAAAGAGAGTGAAAAAAAAGAAAATATTTCGGGTCAACATGGAAGAGACCTAAATGTCTCAATGCCTTGCATCATCCCCAAAAGGAAAACACAAAACAAAGAAAAGATAAAGGAAAAGCTTTTGGGTCAACATGGAAGAGACCTAAATGTCTTGACGCCTTGTGTGATCCCCAAAAGGAAAATAGAAGACAAAGAAAAGATAAAGGAAAAGATTTTGGGTCAACATGGAAGAGACCTAAATGTCTCGACGCCTTGTGTGATCCCCAAAAGGAAAGCAAAAGACAAAGAAAAAGATAAAGGTTTACAACATATAGAAGAATGTAAACACAAATAGAGGAATGTTACAAAGAGATGGATACATCAACATAATGGTACGGGGGATCACATTATGCACATGCAATCACATAAAAGAACATGAAAAAGAAAATAAAGAAAAGGCTAGTAAGGCACATGCAAGTCAACCTATTAGCAGGTCATCCTCATCCCAATATTTTTCATCATTTACGAAAGAAAGACAACTAGCCAAAGGGACAATGATGAGTGTAGTACTAGTGTCATCACCAAGTTCAATACTCTTCCTAGGAGAATTATCATTTAAGCTCATAGAAGAGAAAAACAATGTATTTAATTCATTATGCACTTATTCGTCAATTTTAGCAACCTCATCATCATCATCCAAGTTAATCATAACAGGAGGTCGAATAATAATGTCTAAGGAAGGATTTAGTTCTTATTACAGTTGTGATATAGGATATTTTTTTAATGGCGAAGAGGGAGACTCATCGCGTATTAACCTAATTAGGTCCATTAGATTAATAGATGAAAATGGTGCATTTAATTAAATAGCTAGGCTAATTTAATCAAACAAGTGAAAAGAAGATGAATTTCAAGACAAAATGATGTTAATATATCAAATTCAAGTGTGTATATCATTTAGGACATTTTTAAGTGTCTACAAAAGGTATGATTGAAGAAGGAATAGTTAACCCTAATGCTTATACCTCTTCAAAACTTAACTTCTTTTTCCATATCAAAGGCATGATGTTCTGCATCAGAGGTATATTGTGAATATTAGAGGTCAGAGAGTAATTACATGTTTACAAATCCATTAGGGTTTTGGAGTTGATTAAGGTTCCTTCATTGGTTGATAATTTGTTTCAAAACCCTAATGTCACTCTTTAATATAGATTTTATTTTGCAAAGTTAATAAAAAATTCAATTTTGTTATATTTTACAAGTGACTTGTACTAAGAGGTGAGAAGTAACTTAAGTTACTACTTCGAGGGTATGATGTACATTGGTAACCAGCCCCTCTACTAGCTCAACAGGTTAACAATTTTTGTTTGAATGTTCAAAGAAAAATCAACATTCATCATTTAACTAGAAGTTTGGCAGGATTATGAAATCAAGGGTTCATATTTAAACCTCTCAATAGCTAGTTCCCGAAGCTTGAACTTGACAGGTGTATGGTAGTCATTGCTCATGGTTCTGTTGAGTAACTATTTTGTAAAGAAATGATTAAAGATTGTTAAGGATCAATTATATTTATGAAGATTCCAGACTACCTCAATGAATGATATTTAGAGTCTTTTTGAATTCCAAAAGGGAGTTGATGTGAATTGGAGTTGGCATATATTTGGCTGTATGATTTTGTTTTTTGATAGAGGGTGTGTCGTTCTATGTGGACGAACTATGATATATTTTATTGAATTCCATATACAAAATTATAGTTGATTGAATTGAAATTGAAGAGATACAGTTGGTTGATTTTCAAATGCAAAGATAGATGAATTGCAATGACAAAGATAGTGTTTATCAAGGTTTGAAAAGATGGGTATGATAGTAGTTATTTCTTGATGACATTTTCATATGAAGATTGCCAATGGATTTATGCTATGTATTGGAGATTGAGATGATTTTGGTCATTTTTGGTGAGTATGGTTTTTTGTGAAAAAAAGATAGATAGATACAACTGAATTACATGCTTGTATTCAATAGAAAGCTCCTTTTATGATCACAACATGATGATAGCCAGAGGAGTCAGTGAATTTTCAGAATTATGATTTTTAGAATGTTGATATAATGCTATGGTAAGTGTGAATAAGTGTGGTGAAGTTTTGATAGTGCAATGATTTGTATAGAAATAGAGTAACCCTCTAAATTTTTGATTATTTCTTCTAAAGTGTGTAATTTTTCTAGTGAGGCATGGTGAGTTACTAGTGAGGCATGTTGGTTTTCTAGTGAGGCATATTGGGTTGCCAATGAGGTAGATTGAGAAGCCAGTGAGGAAGATTGAGTAGCCAATGATGCTCTGCTAGCAAGACATAAATTGTAGCCAGTGAGGCTTGTTGTATTGCTAGTGAGGCATGCAATATGTAATCAACAAGGTTTTAGCTAGTGAGGCTTAATGAAACACATTTTTTAGAGTGGTTTTTCACCCTTTTAGGGTTTTCCACTCATAAAACCTATGTTTTGTTTTCTCTTGGTTGTGTGCCATAGCGTACTTGATTGATCATCTTTGTTTTAAGTGTTATATTTTGATTTGCAAATCTTTGTGACTTGCTCAACATAAAATATCTAGATTGTATGAAGTATTTTCAATATGGTCTCTTTGAATAATCAATGAGTTAAGTTTTGAAATTGGTTTTCTCATTTGACCACTAATTCACCCCCCCTCTCAGTGGTCCTGTACTCCAAAATTATTCATAAAACAAAGGGGTGGTAATGCACCTAGATTAAATTTTGTTTTTTTCTTTTCTTGTTTTAATACAAAGAAGCAATGAAGATGTTAAGAAATTCACATAGTATTTAGTTATACTAACCCTTATATTCTTATTTGAAGGTTAGGATTTGATAGATGTCATGATAGAAGAATAATTCCATAGATAATCCTACAAACATGTATTAAAACAACATTCAAGAACACAAAAATAGAGAATATACACTAAAAAATGAAGGAAAGATGTTTAGGCACAACACAACAAAATGGGAGAGGGGTGAAAATAGAAAAAAAAAACATTAATCTAGAGGATTCAAGCCTTGTACAAGAGATACAAAAAATGCATGTCTCTATTAGAGAACTAGGGTTATAACCCTTTACAATGAGGCTTAAAAACCATATATGCACAATAGGTGATAGAGAGGAGAGAGATAGAATAATGACATGGTAGGGAGAATGTAAGGAAGCTAAGGTAGCATAAAAACTTCCTACACTAATCTTGAGAGGAGGATATTGCAAAAATTTATAGATCTTTTTAGAAGTTACATAAACTTAAACATAAATAAACATAAATATCATGCATACCACAACATAGTGATTTATGTGGGGAAAACCATTTCAACAGAAAAACCCCACACTCCAAAATCCACCCAACACATTATTCAAAAATTATGAAGATTATAATATACTTATAGAGAAAGCTTCTCATAGGAGTATCACCAACCTGAATTCTAGTGGCAACACAATCACTATCAGACTCTTAGAATATATCACAATACACAACTATAATATAATTCCCACATAAAATAGGGTTGGATTTTAGGATAAGTAAAGACAATAAAATATTGGCCATTAGATCTGAGGCCTACTGATGAATGATCTAGATTTATAATAATAAAATATACATAAAATTTGGATTTTGGGTCGGGGGTGTTGTCCCTAAGACCCTACTAGGGTGCACAACCCTTGGACCCCCCATTGGGGGGATGATCCACCCAAACCCCTCACAAGGGGGTATCCCCCCAACAACCTTGTGTGCTTACCTATCAACGGTAAATCTTATGTAATTAAAAGATTGATACACATTTTCCCAACAAAGAAAACCCTAACCATTTTCCTACAACCCTGACATGTTTGTAGAAGGAAATCCAACTTGTAAACATGAAGAACATTCTCTATATCTCGCCAACTCCTACATTTATGAAAAAGAGAACAAAGTTACAAAAAAACCCTACAAGAAATGCTAAAAATATGGAAGTCTAAAAAAAAAATGCCTTAAGATGGATAAATATAGCATGGGCACCTATAACTCCTCCCAAAATACATTGAAAGTTCATTAAAATCTCATCCCTAGATCCCATGGCTTAGATTCATGCAATTGAAATAAGTGTAGTAGCATTTATGATGCACTAAGAAGAGAGGAGAAGATGAGAGTACATGTAAAAATACATGAGTTAGGGTTTCTACCTATTTTCTTGTATGCACAAGGCTTATGTTCCTAGGAAGGAATTGAAGTTCATGCATTTTTAATGCCACAAAGAAAGTGCTTTTCATCACCTACACCCCCTCCCATACTATTGGAAGTTGATTTTTTTTAATTTCATGACAATATAACCTATTCACCATCAAGGTCAGGCTTTTGTGCTACCACACATCCTTCATCTACCTATGCCTTATCCACATGCATTAAAT
>VDFB02353363.1:0-15108 GCA_007258455.2 Sequoia sempervirens
TATTGATCTCATGATAGGTGAGATTCAATGATAGATTGATTGATAATTGACCTCATGATAGGTGAGGATCAATGATAGATTGATGATTGATTAACCTCATGATAGGTGAGGTTCAATGATTGATTGATTGAATGATTAACCTCATGATAGGTGAGGTTCAAGGATTGATTGATTGAATGATTAACCTCATGATAGGCGAAGTTGAATGATAGATTGATGATCACAAGATTTGAACAAAGCTGATTAGATTTGATTGATTGATAGACTTATTGATTGATGTTGATTGATTTGATAAGATTGTTGATTTGTGATTTGACTTCACTGATTGATTGATATACCCCAGTATAAGATTGATTAATGTACTGGGACTTGATGATACAACATGATGAATAGAATAGGGGATGGGATGAGGAAGAGATAATGAAAGGAGACGATGAAAAGTAAGTAAGCACAAATGGATTCAAGGATAAACATGATGTTTCCCTAGTCAAGTTGCAAGCCAAGATTGATTGATGCTGATGATAAGAGTGTTGTTGATTGAGGGAAGGATACATCCTGAAACAACACAAAATGATAGGGAAGGATACATCCTGATGATGATGATGATGATGATGATTGGATAAAGGCTTGTAACAAGGTTGGGAACAAAACCAAGGATGTGATTAAATGATTTGTGCTAGAATTAATAGATTAAGATTGGATGGAATTTGAGATGACTGAAATGAAAGAAAATGATTAAGAAAGAGATGATATCCTAAGAAATATTGAAGAGATGGTGATATGATGTAGAGAGGGAATACATGTAGCTTTTGAGATTGAAATTTGGTAGCTTTTGAAACAATCTATAAATGCATATGCAAGACTAATATGGATGCAATCTATTTTAACCATGCAATTCTAAGTGTCATTTCAATAATCTTTTGATTTTGCTTTGTATCATCACTAAGCTTTTAAAAATGTTGAAAGAAAATACAAGCATCAATGATATGAGATAGACCAATGATGACCTGAGTACTTCTTTCATGATTTTTTATATTGCAAGCGAACACAAGCATCAAGGTATAAGATAGACCAATGATGACCTGAGCATTTCTTGTGTAAACAGACAAGAATTAATCATTTTCTTAAGTGAATCGGAATGTCATCCATGATACTTGGTAAAGCACTTCCCGTGACAATTCACAAAATAATAATGACTAACTCACAAACAGCAAACAAAGAAAAGTATCATTCTCCTTGCTTCTCTAGTTCAATACATCATCGAGTAGCTCCAAAGAAATGATAAGCAAATGATAAAAAGAAAAGTACAACAATTCAACTTCTACTTAATGTATTTTCAAATCATTATTCAGATTAGATCATCAATGTTGAAATGTGTGTGCTAATGTTTGCATGATATTCTCAGACGTTTGACCAAATGATGAAACCTAAAGACCTATCCTAGGGGTCTCGGGGACTGATCAAATATTAGTCTTGCTTACGTTATACACGCAGACACCACGTAGTTCGACTGGTACAGACTCTATTTTTGTGTTTTGCAATTTTTGAATGTTTTTGCATGGATTTTCTAATTTTTTGATGTTTTTGGATTTTGATGGAATTTTTGAATGTTTTTGCATGGATTTTCTAATTTTTTGATGTTTTTGGATTTTGATGGATTTTTCTATGTTTTTGGATTTTGATTTTCTGATGTTTTTGGATTTTGATGGATTTTCTGATGTTTTTAGGATTTTCAAGATATTTGATTTGGAATGAGATGGTATGACCGATTGAAGGAACAAGCTAAACCACAATAGAGGTAATGCAACCATGGATAAATGATAGATCAAAATGAAAGTCACTGCAAAACATGTCACACAGACAACATATCTCTTGTTTAAAGATGAAAATAGTTGATTGATTAATATGCCAAGAATGATTGATTCCATAAGGCATGATGATGATAAGTACTTAGGATTACTGATATCCTCTAAGTACAAAAAGATTGATGATTGTTGACGATTGATTGACAAAAGATATGAGGATTGGATAATGTTTTACAACTAGGCTCAAATATGATTTGCATGATAAGATTCAAGGTTGCAAAGGGACATGATGACATGGATTTTGATAAGCTAGGAGATATGGAATGGAATAATGCAAGGATAACGATAATGAATGGGATGATCAAGATCAACTAGACAAGATATATACACAAGGACCAAGTGCTTTTCCCCCATTCTTCATCAAAACCAAGGATGAAAAGAAAGGATGTATCTAGTAAGAATGATGGAATATGGATGAGATAAAAGATATGGTATGAAAGATATGGATAAAGCATATAGGATAAGCATATATGATATTCAAGAAGATTCTTAACCTTATCAAGATAAAAAGTGGAAATGTAAGGAATGAGTGTAGAAAGGATAATGACCATGAATGATAAGATGGATGAGACTTGCCCCTAAGTGTAGAGTGCAAGAGGAATATGTAAGATAGGATATGGATGATAGGGAGATGGACGAAGGACTTTAACATTGAGTTTCACAACCAATTATCCCTTTAATTAACCATGGCAATGGGGATTAGACTCATAAATGCTGGTAGATTAATGGTATGATGGAAGAGACTAAGGATTTATGCAAAGGTTTGGATTAAAGGGGAATGATGGGGGATGAATGTTGGATAATGGATAGATGGAAAGGATGACAAGCTCAACATTGGCACACACCTTGAAGGATGGTGGAGTGATGTAGGAAGAATGGATTTGGAAAGTGATAGGTTATTATATGGAAGATTGGAGGAAGCTTTTGGATAAGAAAATTTGGATGCCAATTTTGATTTTATTGCTTCTATGAGACTTTTAGGAATCTACATGATTTTTGACTTTGATATTTGCTTAGTGGGCCTTTGTGGCCTTGAAAATTTTTCATTTATGGACCTTTGTGGTCTTTGAAAATTTCCTTTTTTCTTTGATGGGCCTTTGTGGCCTTTTGAATTTTTCTTTTGATTTATGGACCTTTGTGGTCTTTGAAAATTTCCTTTTTGCTTTGATGGGCCTTTTTGATTTTTCCTTTGATTTTGGATCAAGTTTTGTTTTATTTTTGCATGTCTCTTCAAGGAGACATGTTGATCCTTTGATACATGTGGATTTTGATATAGAAGCTTCTGATATTTGGCACCCAAATTGCTTCCAAGAGCAATGGGAGGGGTGGATTGAGATGAATGGTATGGAGGTATTATGGATGAGTTAATGTGGGTAGAATTTTGAAAGGGCATCAAGGATGTGTGCCTTTTTTTTTCTTGAGGAATAGGATATGGACCTAGGATAGATGGAAATTTTGATGGACTAGGATGAGGACCTAGGATAGATGGTAGGTTTGATGCACTAGGACACTTAGGTGTATAACCAAGGCCATGGTGATATGGGTGTTTTTGAATAGAAATGGGTTCTAGGATACCTTGTTCATGAATTCCTAATCCTTTTCCTTTGTAGTTCATACTTTGACACATTTGTTTACCAATGGGATATGTATTGTTTGTGAAACAAGATGCAAGTTCATTTTGGGGAGGATATGATATGGATGAAAGGATAGGTGTTGGAAGCAAACCAAAATGGATAAAGGTGGAGGATCCTAATTTATAGGTGTGGGGTTCATGGATAGCTTGAATAGGTGCGATAGAATCTTGACATGGGGATGATGAGGTGTTTCTATCTTGACTTGGAAAAGGATCATGAAGTGGTATGAAAGGAATATCTTGATCATAAGAAGGATAAACATCTTCATGGGATGAAAGGGTATCCTTGAATTGAAGTACATCTTGATCTTGATGAGGAAAGGAATCATTAGATTTCGTAGAAAGCGTGTTTTGATCGTCAATTGGTAAGAAATCATTAGATAGGATGGAAGAACTATCATGATCTTGTGATGCAATAGAATCATGATATGGTATGGATTGATTAGATGATGTGGAAAAAGAACTTGGAAGGATACTTGTCTCTTGAGATGGATGTGAATTATTTTGGATGAAAAGTGAAAGGAGGGGATCGTCATAAGATTCTTGAGAAATGGGATCTTGATCAAAGATGGGAAGACTTTGTGAGATTGTGGAATCATTGGATGGAGTGGAAAGAATATTTTGATCTTGATGTATAGGGGAGTCTATGCTAGCATGCTTTGGAGTGAGAGTTTGACATGAATTGTTGGATGTAGAAGATATGATAGAAGAGGATGATTGGATGGAATTGTTAACTTGAGTGAAAGAATCTTGAGGTTCATTTTGGCTTATGGTGGATGGAGATAAATGCATGACATGATAAGATTGTTCAATATCATTTGTATTTGAGGACTGAGATTTGGGCTTATTGAAATTTTGGAAAAATTCAAAGATATTGAACTTGGATGATGGAGTTGTTGGTGAAGAAGGTCTCATGTTCATTGTTTGGTCAAGAGGATAAGAACAAATGTTTGGCAACAAATATCTCTCTGTGGTTGTTTCCCAGATTTGTTGTTGAAGGTTCTTTAGTTGATAAGCTAAAGCATTCAATTGATCCTCCTCTATTTCAGCCATGGTGGTTTGTGTTTCTTTTTGGGATGATCTTATCTGTTTTAATGACAAGAAAATATAGCAAGCAAAAATAGAACTGTTGTTGATTAAATCCTAAATTCTTAAACAAAGAGTGTATGTTCAAGAACCAAACATGGTTCTTCTTGATTTTCACTGGTTTATAACAGATAAGACAATTCGGATAGACTCATTTCTAGAGACAAAAGGTCATCGTTATATACTCGAACGACCCACAACTTGGAATTGCGTTGACTCACACAACCATGTCACCCCCTAGAGGGCGCCCGTGTTTTTGTCTTTTCCAGGTGCGTACTCAGAGTGACAGAAGTGGATACCGGATCCCCTGAGCAAACAGTCCTTGGCAATTATATGGTGAGTGCTTGAGGGTAGATTCTTCCCCGCCCCTACACCGCCGAGTATTACAATGTTTAGAAACTGACAAGCGTGCTTCTATTTCTAGGTTCTTAGATAGGGTTTCCATTCAGAGCGGCAAATGGATAAACTCCCTCGAGAGACCTCCCAATCTTTAGAACAAAGATTTTGGGGATGGTTATCCTGCACACTTCCATTGAAAAAGGGTTTCCCCAGATTCACATAAATTTTTAAGTGGGTTGGAATACCATGGCTTTTGGCTATCCCCACTCAGGTCGTTCCCGTAGGGTGAGTACTTTTTCCCACTACGGCAAGCCTGTCTAAAGGTTTTAATGAAAGCTTGAAAATGTGCAAAGTAAAAGTGAGTTTGGTATTCTGATGCACCCAGTCAAGGGGAGAGCATAAACCTATCACCCAATCACAGCAAAGAAGTTGTTCACTTTTTAAAACCCAAAAGACAAATTATCTAATCTATATGGAGATATTGCTCCATAAAAAGCATGATGTTCAATTTTAATCCCACAAGTAATAATGAATTTTCTATCCTAGGATTGATCAATTTTTATCCATTTGCTATCCTAGGATTGATAAATTTTAACCCATTTTCTGTCCTAGGATTGATAAATTTTAACCAAAAAGAGATTAAAGAACAAAATCTGGCCGCGGATGCGTCGGATCCAGATAAAAAGATACATTTTTATCGATGCTATTTGGTCCTAAAGCAGGAATGAAACAAAATATATGATGGGTTATTTTCCCATGAGTGTTCAAAAACACTATTACAATGAATATCAAATGCTCTTTCTTTCACTTCAATGCTCCATTTTCTTCTTAAAACCTGTGTAAATGCTCCAAATGTTAGATGAGATCAAGAAATAAGAAGATATAAGGGTTAGATGAATGATTAAGCAAGAAAACCCTAAACCTTAGACCAAGTTACAATGTGATTTGACTTTAAATGTAAAATTGAAAATTTTAACTCTACAAAAAGTGATAAATACCTACACCATTGCATAGCTTATGAAATTCTACCCCATTTCAAAAAAAAAGCATCGAAAAAGACATCCGTATGACCAAGATATGGCCATTTTAAGATTGACTATCAAAACACTAAATCTGAGGCGCTAAAACAGAGCTCTGAGGTGCTACAAAAGAGCACCGAGGTGCTAAAACAGAGGGTTGAGGCGCTGCATAATGTTGCTGAGGCGCTAAAATAGAGGGTTGAGGTGCTAAAATAGTTGTCTGGCGCACTATAGTTTTCCTCCGATGCGCTACAGAATCCAGTCGGCGCGCTATAAAAAACCTTAATTCTGCTAAAACAAACACACTAATACCTGTAAGACACTTTTCACAAAAAAATTGCAAAATATGGGGTTATGCTCCACGGTGGGCACCAAAATAGAAGTGTATGAATGAGATAAACAAATTAAGTATGCATCTACACTTCTAAATAAGACATTGCATCAAAGATTCAAGAGATTTAAACTATTTTAAACACAGGAACCTTCAGAAATCTGTCTTATTGCTCTCTAACTTTAAAGATTTCTCTAATTTACTTTGCTCTCATATTTAAATAAGCTAATTGATTGTTGAAATGACACTTAAAGAATGAGAATTAAGCTAAATATATTTCTATATGATTTAAATATGCAAATCTACTGTAATGGCAGCCATGACTTTAAATGTTGAATGCTTGATGAATACTGGATGAATGTTTGATGGATTGATCCTAAAACTGGATTGCTTGAATACTTCATCACTTGGAATACCTGCAGAGTAAGATTACACAAATTAGGATCCTCTTCTTGTAGCCAAAAACCTATATTTATAGATTTCCCGGCACACATTTGTGAAGAGGTAACACAATAGAGGTTGAGATTCAATCTGGAGAATTAAATGGTATGAGATGAGAAGGTGGAGCTGATCATGGAGGATTGTTCCTCCCCATGAAAACACCAGGCAAGATGAGAGGAAAGATTTGAGGCAGAAGATTGAGAGGATTTCCTGTAGGTTTGTCCCCGAGGCTCTTCCCGTGAATGACAGTTGAATTAATTAGATTTGAAAAATCTAATTTTATTGGTGAGTGAATAGAGGGATATGATTTTATGCATTTATTTAAATATTTTTGGTTTATTTAAATTCAGTAAAAGAGGAATAAATAATTTAATAAAACAAACTATAGAAGTTGTTTTATTAGAATTAAATAAGGGAATATGATAATTAGGTAAAGATTCTAGGATATTTTTATTTGAGTAAGAAGAAATGTGATGAGAGATAATTAAATAACCTACAGTTATTGTGTGGTATGTATTTAATTAGATAGAGTAATGGATGAAGTATAGAAAAATATAATGATAATAATTAAATAAAACAAAGTATTTAATTTTGTTTTATTTTAATTAAGAGAAATAATATGATAAAATATAATTATGTAATGTATTAAATAAAACAAAAGTATTTGGTTGTTTATTTAATCTAGAAATCTCTGATAAAAATAGAAAATGCTCATGAACTTAATACTCTATGTCTTCTATTTATTTACTAAGTAGATGAATTTAAAATTAATTAATCAAAATGAGGTAAAATCATTTGAAATTGAGTAGATTCTCGGTGTTTTAGTGTCTGCAATCCTTGTCTAACTACATCCTCTAGTTTGCTTTACTTTTTGGAAGAGTCTTGAGAGTGTAGAATTCATGATACAACTGGTCATAGTGAAATTGAGTGTGAAAATTTCTTAACTAGGGTAAGTCTAGCCATAAGTGGAGCAATTCCATTAATGGAAGAAATTTTTAACTACAAAAAGAAAAGGATTGTTCACAAAAAAAATGTTCTACCCTAGTGGAGCTGGAAATATTAAAAAATTGACGAATGAACTGAAACAGTTAGGAAATTGTGATTATTTTAAAGTAAATCCTAATGTCTTGTAGGGGAATAGGCGAGAATATCAAGATTCAGATGTATTTCATCATAAACGAGGAGAAGATATGGATGAATCATCATTCCCTGTAAACGTGGAAAACGGAAACAGTGAGATAAAGCGGGAAAATCGAGCAGGAGACACATGTATTGTGCTTCAAGCTAAAAATTCATTAGCTATAAAAAGACATTTTCCTAATTTTATACAAGATACAAAATATCAAGTTTTTACTTTTTCTCTTTCTAATAATGATATAAATAGTGATACATCTTGGTCTAACACAATGCAAAGCAAAGACAGGATTGAAGATATGAAGGTTTTCAGAAGAGGAAAAAATAAGGAAATGAACACAATTGTTCATAGAAATGGACCAGGGCTGGAAGAAGGTACAATATTGTTGCGCTAGACAAAATGTGTGCAACTGGTCTCTAATGAGATCGTTTTCATACATTTAAGCCAAATTTAGGGTAAGTACACCTTTGAATTTATGATGTTTAAATACAAGAAACTTAAGATTTTTCATTATTACAGTAGGACATTGAAGATGTTGATAAGGGAATTCAAAGATAAACCTGTTGTAATTCATAATAAAACTGTAGAAGCAATAGTTGTAGAAATTGAAATAAATTTCTTAGTTAGAGTTAATTTGTTGTAATATTAGAGTTAGGGTAGTTAGGGTTAGTTTAGTGTTGTATTAGCTTAGTTTTTTTTTTAGGGTTTTTTTTGTTTGTTTTGTTTTGTTTCCTTTTCCTTGCTCGGCTTCTGCATTAACAAATTTTACTTAAATGTATCTTGAACATGAGAGTGAAACTGAAACAATAAAACCATAAACAATGAAACGCACTTTTAAAAGAGAGATAACCACAAAAAGTATATATATGTGTCTATCACGTATATACATCAGATGTCAAAATCCTTGTAGAAAATCAAAAAAGGAGGATTCAAAAGAAAAGGTGAGAAAAGTTGTGGGTGGTAATAGTTATCTAGTTGATCTAGGATGCCTCTTTTATCAAGGCTAAATACCCTATGTAGGCGAGTTCCCAGTGAACATCAAAATCTTGGATATGGAGATCAGTAAGAAAAGGTTAAAGTGGAACCACTTCCCTATGATTGAGGAACCAAGGAATATCATCCATGGAAAGAATTCCAATGGTCAGGTGTGCAACAGCTAAAATGGTGTGTAGATTCTCCAAGAATTCAGGGTTAACTATTAGGTTGGAAGTGGCGTGAACATCATCAATAGGTAACCCAATGTTCAAAAGTGAAGCTACAAAATGAGAAGCTATGTCAAAATAAAAATGGAAGTAATGACTAGACACAACATATCTTTCCCCAAGGACCAAGCATAAATTTGGCACAGTAAAGCTGGAAGTCCTAACAATGAAAAAATTTTCAAGCCTTTGTTGTTTGATGCTTCTTGAGAGGGTGTTGTGTAATAGTGGTTTACAATTCACAGAGAGGATGAATTGCAAATCACATATTGCAGAAAATATAATGAGTTTAAGCCTTAAAAAGTTCCATTTTAGGATTCAATTGAAGGGTTTTGATCAAATCTGTAGATCAAGCCCTTGGATAGAACACCAGCTAGTTTTAAACCATACCTATAAATCGTCTCCTTTACACCTATCAAAATCTTTGATAAAAATCACTTTTGTCCTTCATGGAAAAAGTTATGCGTTATCGTTGATAGCGTCTTTTAAAATGTTGTTTTCTGAAAAAATCAATTTTCATGGGAGATAGAAAAGGAAGTGCAATTTGATTCTAAAATTAAAAAAAATAAAAAAATTAGAATCTATAGACAAAATTTGATGTGACTCTGGTTTGCACCATCTTCAAATTCCTCGCAGTTTAGCCGCTATAGGTGCCTGAATGTGAAGATTTAGTTAAAAATAATAATTTCAGTGTCGGTTGGCCAAAATTGTAGAAATACTATTATGGGATCACCCTAGAAATGTTACGTCACGAGAACAACTTAAGCAAATGGGAGTATCCATGGTTAAGAAGAAAAAGTAAAAGCACAAAATAGAATGGAATTATAGAAAATGTAAAAAAGAGAAAGAAAAGAAATTGTGGAGAATTTGAGAAGAAAAGCATGAATTTATAGAAAGCTGAGAAAAATGTAGCGGTACAGAGTTTCCTGAAGTTTTTTTTTTTGAAAATTATATGTGCAAGTTGGCAACTGGTTAATAATCTTCAGAATTAAAGGTTAAATCAAATAAATTCTTTGCATGTTGGTGAAATTTCTTCAGCCAGTGATGCGAGTTGTGGTCAGATGAAAATTAAATTTTGAATCAGCAAAGGGGTCATTTCCAATTGTTGTTTAAAAATCCATAATGATTTATTGAGGTGTTAAGTGTCGCGGAGTATACATGAGAATAAAGTTTGCAAGATGTTGCATGTTGCCACAGATAGATAGACAACATGTGAACAAAAGCGTGAATTTAAGGTGAAATAATGTGATCATTTTCAAGGTAATCATAGCATTTTGATCCATTAATGTAGTCTTGGCCTTGCGTCAAGTTGAAATCGTTAATTTTTGGAAATTTCCATAAATTTAATCCGGAATGGTGGTAACTAATGTTTCCTAAATTTAGATTTAAGTTTGGTGATTAAGTTGTCTATTATAAATTTTAATTTATGCATATCTTTTAACATATAGTGGGCTACAGTTAGTTAGGATTTGGCATAATTGATAAAATTTAGCTGGAAACACACACTTATAGGGAATCATTAAATGAGTTTTTGGGAAGTAGTGAACTAATGAAGGGATTTACATTGAATGAAAAATCAAAAAGTAACCTTCACTACCACTGTAATTCCCAACCTAATAGCGGTGCTTCAATGCTTGCAAGCTGATAAAAGAGCTATTATTGCAATATCAAAAGTGAAAAATGAGCTATCATTGCTATATCTAAAAAAAAGTGATATCAACTCTTTGGGCTATCCAAATAACTCTATTGGGGCTATGGACACCTGACTGCTAGTAGAGCTATGTTTGGGGGGAATTACAGAGATAACCTTGTTGGTGGTATGGACACTTGATTGGCAACAAGGCTCTATCCCTGGTTGGATTTGGAGGATTACTATATTATGTAGTTCAATGTTAATGAACTGATTCTATTTACTCAGTTTTGAAAAATGGAATTAATCAAGAGCACACACAGATGTTTCTGGTGGATTTTTACTTTTTATGCTAGAATCTAAGTAAAGGTATAAAGTTATCACTTTAAAATATGCATAAGTTTTGATTTACAACTGGTGATTTAATTTCAAGTTTAATTTTAAATTTGGTTTTATTGGTTGGAAGTTGTTGTGTGGTCTCACAACACACCCCAAGACTGAAAAGACTTGGGGACCCAAGTGAAATATAACTTCTATGGTAGGAGCTAATGAATTGGAAGATCATTGGAAGTGAAAAGGAAAGAGAAATCTTTGGTTTTAAAAAAAAAAGGAAAAGAGTACTTCGTATGGTAAGTGTTTTGTACACCGGGTACCGGGTACCAAAAACATAGAAAAGGAAAAAGGTAATGTAAAAATCAAGCGAATGACTCTGGTCCAGTAAGTTGGAGTCTAGTAAGTTGGAGTTCTAGTATAACCGAGGTCTGGAAAAGTAAGTGGGTAAAGCTAAATACCAGGTACCAGGTATCGGGTTGAAACATGAAATGAAATGTCAATTTTTTAAAATTTTATACATTGATCTCGGTGATCTGATATATATGCAAGGATTTATTTATTTTTAAAGAAAGTTTTATAGATTTTGTACTAAAATTTGAATAATGGTTTTATTTATCTCGTAGTATATTTGTTTAAAAATGGATTTAATATTTAGAATTTTGTGATTGTAGGAAATATTAATTGTGATGCAAAGCTCAGGTATGGACGGTCAAGCAAATTTGAATCACGAATCAAGTTACATTCTAGTTAGGTCAGATGTTCTGGGAAAAATGATGAGAGAGTTGTGCATATGATTGGAATACTCGGTATCCTGGTATTCCACTTACTTAGTGGTAGACTGCACCCACTTCTGAGGAAGCTCATCCCCAAGAACAAAGAACCTGATTCAAAAATAAAAGGCGTAGGAACAAGATAACTAACTCATCATTCTAAATATATGGAGAGTTCCTATGTGCAATCTTGATTCAAGTTATTTTACTAACAAATATGAAAGAGTAGAACCCGAAGAGCTTCAACGAGCAATTGGAGTTGACTTCCATTGACTTCAATTGCAATTCTCCTATTGGTCTCAATATTCCATGTGCCTTGATTAGATTGGTCCCTTAGATTCCCTCTCATGTAGAAGTCTTATCCTATCTGAGCCTTGTGTTCTATAAAAGGCCAAAGGATGCTTAATTTTATTTTAAGTTCAGAATTTGTGGATGTCGGAAGAGCAAAAAATTATTTTAAGTTTTGTTCTTTTTTCCTGTTTTCTGAACCATTCTGCCGTAAAACTTTGTATGCATGTAGACTTGATATAAGAGCTTTATGGATAGATACCTATCTATGTATCTTTTTTCACTACTTTTTAAGTTTGGCTGAACAAGACTATATGTTGCGTTGTTTAAGGGTGCATAAAAAACCTATTCGATGTCCATAAACGAAACCCCCTCTCTAAAAGTTTGCATCATTTTATATGTAGCTGTGAAGCAATCTGGTGAAATATAAATTGGTTTTCTCTATGTTTTTGATTAATTATTTGGGGCATCCATGGAGAATAACTAGGAGAAACTTTTATTTTTCAGTATTTTTATGTTTTACTTTGGAATAGATGTTTAATATTTTTGAAAATGTTCTAAAAAATATAAGTGAATGGAAATAGTTTTATTGAAAATCTTTGTTTTTCCATTGAATTGTTGAATGCTTAATGCTAAATTTACTTAAGTGATAGCAAAGGAAATCAGTGATGATCTTTGAGATTCAATTTCAAATTTATTACTTTCATGAATTTCAAGTTTATTCTTTTAAATTGGAAAGCTGGTCTAAAATGTTCAAAGAAACAATACAAAAATGTGTATATGTAAGTGTATGTGTTTGTATGGATTTCCCCCCTCCCCCCTAAAGGAAAACAACAACAATTGTCACATCATTACCCAAGAGTGACCCTAGTACAACCATGACCTGGTTATCGAAGACTTAGGATTAAACGAAAGTCAATCTTTGCTCTGTAAATGCATAATTCTCTCTTAGGTTGTCTTTGTTTCATATCTTTCAAGAAGGATAGGCTCTTCATAGTCTTGTCTATGGAGATTCTATTTGATCTGTTTACTACGAGTAAAATTGTCATCAACACTAGGGAACTTGACTCTAATACCAATTGTTGGAACACAACAATCTACTGAGAGGGGCAGTGAATCAGCAGATACTAAAATTTTAGCCTTCTTTACTAACGAGTAGACACAATTCTCAAAACAAGGTGTGAAAAATAAAACTTAATGATATGAAAAACACACACAAAAGAGATCAACACATAACAACAAATATACGTGTAAAATCCAAGATGGGAAAAAACCATGGTGATAAAATGTTGCTAGGAGCTACTATCCTAACTTAGCCTCACAATGAAATCCTCTGTTACAATTTTTAAGGGAACCAACCCTAAGGAGACACCTATCTCCTGAATTGAGTGCCAACTCAGTTATCTGATGACACCAGCCAATCAAATTTGCAACATGTAAGATGATTACAATTTGTTCCTAAGGAACTCTAATCAATGTTATAGCTTGACTTGTAACTACTCAACTCTTTATTGTTTTTATAGAAATTTTGTTCACTAATCTACACCCTACTACTTTATTTTTGTTCCTCTCCTTCTTTAGTGCATTCTCTATCCACCTCAATGCACCACTGTACTCTTCTACAACTCCCCTTTTCTATTTATGTGTATTCTCAAATTGATTTTGGAGCTCAAGACCACACTACTCTACACTATCTCTACTGCATACT
Source organism: Sequoia sempervirens (assembly GCA_007258455.2). Classification (NCBI taxonomy): domain Eukaryota; kingdom Viridiplantae; phylum Streptophyta; class Pinopsida; order Cupressales; family Cupressaceae; genus Sequoia; species Sequoia sempervirens. The sequence goes on from VDFB02353363.1 coordinate 13,778, forward strand.
TAGACACTCTTCACATCAGTTTTTTCTAGTGCACATCAATCATAATTACCTTCGGATATTTTGCTAGGGTGAATATCTTCTTCACTATCCTTCAACTGCATTGATCCACACAACATTAATTCCTGGTGCAGATAATTTTCCTTTATATATATCATTCCAAGACTTAAGATCAGATTTGTAGTTAATGCTCTCTTTTGATCCTATAATCTGATCAAGTGATTTATGTTTCTATAGCCATTTGTACCACCATTCTATGTATCCAATAACATTACACCTGTCATTGAAGCAGGTAGCCCATTTAATTTTCATCTTCGGGTTGATTTGTAGGTGAAACCCTATTTACACGTAGTTAGTCGTTCGTGATCACCTCATTCAAATCTGGGCCATCGATCTCTTATATACATACCACGATCCTATGCTCCTCATTCACCATCACATTTTTAAATCATGAGCATTTGATAAGCGGTCATATAAATCTCCTATGTTGATCATGTCCTTTAGGAACATTAGCATCTATGTTCTTGATGTAGCAATCATCGGTAGATTAGCTACTGATCAATTTGTGTTGTTCCCTGCTATCCCCTTAGTACTAACAACAGGCCCACACAATTTTTGTAGCCTAGTGGGCATGTGCCATGTGTATCAATCTCTTATCACCTAATTGCTTCGCTTCACAACAAAGATGTGAAGCGATGATGCCACATGTTGTAGGTCCCACCAAGGTTCTATCTGCCATCAACGTGCATCATTCAATCAACTTTGTTTAATCTACACTGTTCCCCATTCCCCCGAAAGATATAAATGGGTCCCACCACATGTGTCACAAGCTACTAAGCACCGTTTGATCATCCACTTTGGCTTGATCATCATCATTGATTAACCTCGTTCCACCACCTATTCATGATTACATCATATCCTATCCACTACGTCTACTACTATCGCAGGTCCCACAGTTCTCATCACCAATTATACTTCATCCACTATGGATTACTTACCACCAATCCTTGTTTCCCCACTGGAATTAGCTAGTACCCACCACAGACTCAACAGGCTAGCGAGAAGTGTTAGAGTAATAAGTTATTATGCTTAATTAATTACATCACATTTGATTAATTAATTAAGTCACTTATTCCTCTTTATTACTTAAGCTAAACTTAGGCACATTTAATAATTAATTATTAATTATTAAGTGTGCACACTAAGGTTTCATTTAGGGTTTCTTGATCTCCTTCATAAGGATTGATCACATTGTAATAATTGATTCTCTTAATGCATTTTTACTGAGAGGTTTACAGAGAACATATTTTGGTTCTTCATATCTTTTGCATGTG
>VDFB02353364.1:0-16100 GCA_007258455.2 Sequoia sempervirens
CAGCTTTTGCAAACCATTTCATCCCTTCAAAAGCAACTTTCCACCATCAATCAAAATCAAAATGGCCTACCTACATATTATGTCTAAATTAGCCCCTTGTCCTTGGAGATATTGTGAACAATGATGCCACAAGGTGTAAAGGTAACTAGATTCAAGAAATATGGGGGAAAGGGGATCCTTCTAACACTATTTTTGCTTATACCTCCTTATGTAGTGACTTTATCCTCGACGATAAAATCTTGGCTAAGATTTTTCCTAGGTTCTTGAAAGATACTGCCTTAGAATGGTTTTCTTCGTTATCGAACAACTCAATTCGTTCATTTAATAAACTTGTTGAGGCATTTATAAACCATTTCCAAGTGCATATGACTCCTAAGATGACCTTGGCTGATTTGATGAGATGTAAGCAAAAAGAAGAAGAAAATATTACCTACTTTATCTCATGCTACCAATCTCTCTATTCCCAAATCGATTTCCAAGTTCCCAACCCTCACCTTCAAAAGATGTTCATAGATAATTTTCAAAGTAAGATAAGAGATAAAATTACCATGATGAAATTCCCCTCCTTCATGCACGTATGCACTGCCCTCCATGATTATCAAAACTTGGTTAGTAGTCATGATGCAAAATCCACCTCTAGTCGAGTTGAGAAGTTTGAGTCTGCAAATTAAAACAATTCTGAACCTTTTAGAAAATAGAATAAAGGCTACCTTCAATTCAATCCTCCTCAACAAACAACTCAGAATGTCAATAACCAAGTAGTTGATTGTAAAGCAGTGATACTGATGCAGGAGCATCCAGTGGTGTAAGGGCAATCTTGCATCACCCAAAAATAGTTAAATTTCAAGTTTTTTAGTTTTTAGATGTTTTTACATTTTTGGATACCCTTTTCATCATAATGAAATTCCTAATTTACGGTATTTATTTTCTATTCCTAGGTGGAAAGATATTGCAGTTTTAGTTTCCCAGATTTGCACCTGAAAATCTTCCGAGTTAGATTTGAGGCATTTAGAGCTCCCGGATCGGCCCCAAAACTTGCCAAAATTGGTGTAGAAAATTTTGAGCATGTAGTTTACTTTGTGATCTTTCCAATGGTTCAAACGGTTCGTGAATCGGAGTCCCGGATCAAAAGTTATGGCCTCGGGAAGTTGGCGCACTTTCTAGAAGATACAATTGCAAATGCTCTTTTGAAATTTGAACTTCATGTTGTAAATTTTTGGCGCCAAACCACCTAAACTCAAATTTGAAATGTTGTTTTGGCTCCAAACTAAAGAGACTCTATTTAGCATAGGCGGGTTTTTTTTCTAATTTTTGGGCAACTTTTTGGGGACAAGCTCACATAATCGCGAGGGTGATTACAGCACTACATGCATGTGTTAGTAGAACTTGGGGAGTTTGAGATCCCTTTGCATGTAAAACTCCATTTTCTGAATAATAAAATTATTCTCTTGTTTGTGGGTTATTTTTAAGTAATAGGGTTGTGCCCTCATCCAAATTAATTATCCAGTAGAGTTTTCTTGAGGCATGTGGGCCGGTCGGCGATCATGGGGAGTTCACACTAGGAATTTGTTGATGAATTTGTTTCTACCACTGACAACAACTTCAGAATGAGAATACAAAATCCTATCTCTCTTGAAAGGTAATCTCCAATAATGAATTACTGAAAATCACCCCAAGGTCTCTCGGGTGTTAGGTCATAACAATGCGTAAAACAACTCAGATGAAATGTGAAATTGCTGGTAATCACAATCGGACCTTACTACAAGCAAGCTAAACCTTTTCCATTTACCAGATCTAACAATATGATGGTCTTGAATCCTAAATCTAACCGAATAACAAAGAAATTGCAAAAGATAGGGGTGCAGGGAAGGTAATAAAATCTAAATTATTGAACAGACAAGCAATGCAAATGACATATTTGGAATGGACCTATCTCAAATAACCAATTCCTATTCGACCCACAAGGCAATCTTTACAAGAACAGTGCAATCTTCTGAGGAGTATAAATTTTCAAATCATAGACTTGCATCTACAACCGAACTTAAGCACATTTGAATATATATGGTCTAGGTTGACTTCACCAGCCTACTACAATCAGATAGTTACTGGGAGTGTAGACCAAAGATAGCTACCAACATTCCAAATACGAAATCACATACACCATTTATCTAACTAAACTAATTTATTTCTAAATAATAAACCCTAGATCTTCAAGCAATGTGAAAGATAGAACAAAGAACCATGCAAGATGAGATAACACAAAGGATTCCACCAGGAAAACCACAATGTCTCCAATTGTATTAATCACCCAATGCTGCAACAATTCAACTGTTCTGAATATGACATCTGCTTTAAGAAATTCTAAGACTCTAAGTGTTGCTCTTGCTAATCTCTACCAAAAAAAATCTTCTCCACTGTTACAATCAGGCAAAAAAAATGCCTATTTAACCAATTAATCCCAGAACATGTCGGCCCAGCCAAACATTTTACAATAAAGATAATAACAAAACCCGCCAAAACAGGTCGGCCAGGGAAACAAACTAAGGCACACATTTAATGCCATCATCCAAGTCGGCCAAGGCACAATCCCCAAGGAAATCCGGTCCAATGCATGCCCTATGATAATAGGGAAGCACAAATCTCGAGATAAACATTAACCGCTGCTTCCCTTGTCCTTTCTTCGCGCTGGTGACCCTTGGACCCTCAAGAAAACTCCTTCCAACTCAGCAACAGGTGGCAATGGCAAAACTTTGAGCCGGCATTTAATTGACTCAATCCCCTCATTGGACCGCTCAATGGTCCCCTTCCAATCCTTTCTGCTGGTCAGGTATCTATCTATCACTGCCAAATATGTAGCCGCATCATCAAGCATGTGGCCAGTGACAACCTCATCAGAATCCGGGGCATAAACCTCATGCCACCATTCCCTCAATTGATCCAAACTCAGGTACCTGGGAGCTATCTTATTCCTCCCTGTCATCACTTCAAAAAATGCAATGCAACCATCATAGATTGCAGTAAGGTCGGCATCAATGGCTTTTCTTCGTTTCTTTATCTTTTTCAGGGCTCCCTGCCTGATCTGTAATGCTTCGAACCATTCCCACGGTTCATCCAACCTGGAAGAGGGAAGAATTCCATCCTTGCCCAATTGTTCCCTGCCATGTCCCAGAATAACCTTTGTCTTCTGCAACAGAGAATCGACATCATTCATATCCTGAGAAAGGATACTTTCCATTAGCTCTTTTCTTTGGACTGCATCCTTGCCAACTGACAGGATCTCCTTAATAGCTTCATCTCCTTGTGTCCGAACACTCATCAACCAGTCCATGGCAGCTTGTGTGGAAGCCTTCATCTTCTCTATACCAGAAATTGTTTCTTTCGGCAAAAATCCGGGAGTAGAAGAGGAGGACGGATGGAGGGACTGTAGAGGTTTCATGACCTCTTCTAAGCTTTTCCTCAACCTTTCATTTTCCCTTTTCAATTCCCTCTTTGTCTGAGTCTCCTTCCTCAACCTATCCAGAATCAGGCGCTTTATTTCAGGATTTCTCATTGTCGCCCGGGTTGCAGGGGCATTTGAGTTAAATCGGTTGCGGGACATTGTAATCAACCAGCCGCACCACTCCGCCGAACTTTATGCGCGGCGAGGGGTGGTGTGTGCACTTCGCGTTGCATGCACTCATCCCCGCTTTCCACTTTGGGAGTATGTGGCTGCCGCTGGCACAGCGCTTGCGCAATCGGGATAACGGTATCGATTCCAGGGGAGGGTGTCTTCTATCACTGTTTCAGCTGCGCGGCTGCTTTTTTTTCTAACCAGTCCGGAGCTACAGGGTCCGTCCGGATTCCTTCTGTGCCAGTTTTCCCCGGGTCTTCTGTGGCTCTCTCCTCTTCTGTTACTGCCACCTCGACTTCTCCTTCTTCTGTTGCCTTGTCATCATCCTTCTCTGGGGGGTGTTCACCTTGGTCCATCTCCTCAAATCGCAACTCAGGAAGCACCGGCGATGGAGTTCCAGCGGGGATGCTCTTCTCTGGTTCTGGAGATCCGCGGCCCTTCTCACTCTCCGGAGAGTCCTCGTATTGCACCAAGGGAGAAGTGTGCCCTTCTTCTGTCTCTACCTCGAGCCCGGCAGCCTCACTGAATAATGCCCCTTCCTCAAACGGCTCTGCTTCTCCGCTGATTTCCTGCTCATCCGGATTTACCGGTTCTGTTACACCCTGCGGAGGAGAGACAGGCCTGTCCTGTTCAGTGGCTGGCGATATTGGAGAAGAAACCTTTGGCTGTGCAGCATCCTTTGGGGACGGAGTTCTGGATCTTCTGGTGTATACTTTGGTCTTCTCCCCTCCGGAACTTTCTACATCCACAACCGGAGGCTCATCTTCCGAAGTCGTTTGGCCTTTCTTTTTTGCCACCCTTGTAGTTCTGGCCTTCTTGGGCGGTGGAGGAACATCCTCCTCCTCAGCTTTCTCCACCTCCTCCTCGTCCGAAGACCTGCTGATAGTCAGGGTCTTCCACCTGCGTTTGCCGATAGGTTTCCTTTTCGCTGCAGGTTGAGTCCCCTTAGGGCTTCTGACCTTGATTTTGAAAGGAGAGGCTTTGGCTGTTTTCCCTTTGGGGTCCTCTTCCCCGGATTCCTCTGAAGTGGACATGGGGTTGAGATTCCTCATCAGGTCGAAAGTGAGGGGAACATTGGCATTTTCCAACACCCAGACCTCATGTTTGATCCAGGCAAAGGTATATTTTAGCACCGGAGCCATTAAGTCCTCCAACTCTGTCACCTCAGGCTCATTCCAGTCGATATCCGCTACTGACCTATCCTTGATGGGCTCATAGACATGGTCCTGGACCAATTTTCCATCATCCTCCAGCTGATCTGGAATCAGCTTCACATTGTACTGCCTAATTGCCTCCACTGGCAGCCGGGAATACCTTTTCCTTCGTGCATCAAGGTCATCCTTGATGTTGACCCAGTAGTCTTCCAAGTCCTCCTTGTGCCTGTATTCCCGGGTAGCCCTTTTCTGTGCCCCTCCGGTGATGTCAAAATTCATTCTCTTTGAATGGAAAGAGAATCCATAGGCTGCCAATTCCTCACCTGCAGTATGAGCTGATTGAATGGAAGGACACATCACATCCACGCCAATCCCAAGAGGGAAGTCACCTCCAAAACCAGTTTTATGTTTCTCCTTCTTGACCACCGTATCGAACTCACAAATTTGTCTTACGACCTCCAGTAGCACTATGTGGTCAGTGGGATACCTGGGCAATCTGTAGGGAGCAATGGGGCATCCATCAATCCGGAGATAAGTGAAAGTGGGGAACTGGATGAACCAGGCCCTATAATTCTTAATCAACCCCCTAGCCCCATCGGACAATCTGATGTGCTCCGCATTCTGAAGGGTCCGGGTAATGTGCATAGTGAAGGCATCATTGGCCCTCCTATAATCTCCGTGTCCGAGGTGCAATTCCGGATAGACCTCATAGATAATGTCCTGTCCAATAGCTCCTGCCGGAGTCAGTCCCTTATAGGGATAAGAGATGGCCAGTATATATATAATAAAGGAGGACATGGTGAACTTCTTTCCTTCCAAAGCCATTTCCTCGATTTTCCTCCTAACACTTGTTGAATGCGGTGACATTGATTTCGCCCGGCTTTTATCGCGACCCATGGGATTGGCTCCAGCTTTCAATACCGGTTTTAGTCCGGCCGCCAAGGTGGCGGTGGCATCGCCAAAACATATCAAGGCTGGCTTCTGCATTGTTTGAGCAGGCTGTTGGTAGGGGCAGGGCACCTCAAATTGCCGGTTCGTGAGCTGTGGAGACGCCAGCGGCTGAAGTTCTGCAATGCGTGAGGTGCGACAAATGACTTTGGAAGCGGAACGGGGAATTCAAAGGCATAACGAAACTTGCGGGCAATGGAAATTTGGACTAAAATTGCCCTTTACCCTCGGTGCAACTACCATCACGATATTATGCGAGAGTGCGCCTAGCACCGCATAAAATCCTTCGTAACACTGGACTGCTGGAGGGAACCCTGCCACGTGCACCAACCCTGAGTTCATCATCCCTTGCCTCAATGCCGATTGGTCCTTCTCAGCTGTTCTCTGTTTGAATTCTTCATAACGCCAGGCACCAACGTTGGTATCAGACACATCTGCCCACATGGAAGATATCTTACTCTCTGGGACCTGACTCCTCATGTCTAATCTCAATTTTTCTGTCTCAGAAACTGCAGATGCCCCCGCACCACCTTTGGACTTCCCAGCAGCAGCTTTGCTTGATTCAGCCTGCACATCCAAGAACTATTATTAGAATCTAATTATTAAGCTCATATTCATCCAAAAGGTTAGCATACATCATACACATCTATTAAAACCAAATGCCAATTGCCAATTTTCCGAGATCCGGAGAAATCAAATAATCCGAGAAAATCATATAATCCGGGAAAATCGTATAATCCGGGAAAATACATTCGGGGCGGAATTCCGGAGAAATCCGACCCAAACGGACTCCTGCCACCAAAGCACTATTAGCCATGTAAATCATTAATATGCTCGAAATCAAAGGAAAATCATCAATTTTACTCTTTGGCAATCAAGAAATAGGCATCAACAATCACTCCACCAATTCCCTCATCGAAATATACAAAGAATGCAATCAGACAGGAAATCCGGAAAAATCCGAATGGGACGGACTTTCGCGGACAGCATCAAATGCACCAGAAATTAACTCTGTCCGCGGAATAAAAGGAAACCGGGAAAATCCGGGAGACCAGAAATTCCGCGACAGCCTCGGAAACCCGAAAAATGGCAAAACGTGCACCAACACAGGAGCGACCACAGGATCTTCAATATCAAAGCTCGAATGAACCCAAAACTGACGACAATTACCAGACTCGAATATGCAAAGAGTGTCCAACACTCAGAAGCACTCAAAGGAAGGATCCCATACTTAAAATGACGATGCCCTAAATCGAACAATCACATATCCGCCATTAGAACCAGAGCAAGCTTTTAGGGTTAAAATATCAGTTCGGGATTTACCTAAAAAGCCCTCTAATCCTCACAGGACGGGGAAGCCAACATAAAACGAGGCGAAAGTCATTCAAACACAAGATCAAATCATCGCACTAGCCGAGACACCCAGAAAACCCTAAATTCGCATGGCAACACATCCCGCACCCAAAACAATTAAGCAACACGACCCAGAATTCCGTCTAAAGTGTAAATATGCAATCAAGCGGATAAACGGAACTCATAGGGCACGAGAGATGGGCTTCAAATAAAAAAAACGGATCAAACCGACTGAATAAATACGACACCCAAAGTCAAAATATGAGCCGACCTCAAAATTTAACAACGCCCAGTACAAGAAAATCTCAAATCACCATGCAAACAAACGGAAGGGCGACGAGTACATACCATGGATCAAGACGAGCAGAAACCGAGCTTGGAAAATCAATCCAGGTGACAACACGTCCAGGCAACGGGATACTGGCAGCAACACTCAAGCAATCCACGCGCAAACAATCCAAGACCAAACCCCAAAGCTCAAACGAAAGTTCCGAATCGCCAGAGCAGAAAACAAGGAAGCAGTCGAAGTTAGAATGAATCAGAAAACGCCCCAACTTCACCCTTATACCCGTCTGAACCAAGATACCTCAGCCATTAATGCGCGAAAAGACGTTTCTGACAAGTCCGGAAACCCGTGCCCCAAGTGGAATTTCGGAAAATCCCAGAATGCGCGGAAACACAGACTTCGCGGAAATGCAAAAACCGGGGAAATAATGAGGACCGGGATTTTGATAGAATCCGGGAAAATCCGATAGGACCGGAAAATCCCGAAGTTAGGGAAAAACCCGGAATCGGAGAATCTGGCCAGAAACAGACAAGGAACCAGGGACGGAAGAATCCGTCGGAGACGGAAAATCCCGGATCCAGGTGAAAACCCGGATTTGGCCAAAAACTCAATTTCGATCAATTGCAATCTTAGGGCAAGGGCAAAGCCAGCAAGACCAACATGTCAAGACCTGTCGATAAATCCAATAAAATCAAAGGTCAAAGACACCAAAGAGAGGTCCCTAATTCTGGGGCGCGGTGTGCAAAAACCTAATAACAGTGTCTTCTTTAATAGTGATATTTTGTATGCACTTTTGTGATATTTTGGCAAGATTGATCATGGACCTGCTGCAACAATAGCTACTCCTGGATCCTTTCAAGAGGTATGCAATAGATTAGAACAATATAGATTGGTTATTCTAAGCATCTTTATACTTTCATCACCAACTCATCATCCGTGTTGTTTAGATTAATATAGATATGTTATCCAAGCATATTTTCTGCCAGACACAGATTTCTCATTTTCCCACTTTTGCGATATTCCTGGCATGATTGATCATGGACCTGCTGCAACAATAGCCAGCTTTGATCCTTTCAGAGAGGTATGCAATAGATTACAACAATATAGATTGTTTATTCTAAGCATCTTTTATAGTTTGTATCACCAATTCATCATCATTCAAATTTTTTAGATTAATATAGATTTGTTAGTCTAAGCATCTTTTCTATTGTGATAATATAGATTTCTCATTTTCCCACCTTTGCAATATTCCTAGCACAATTGATCATGGACCTGCTGCAACAATAGCCAGCTTTGATCCTTTCGGAGAGGTATGCAACAAATTACAACAATATAGATTGGTTATTCTAAGCGTCTTTTATAGCTCAAGCATTACCATCTCATCATATTTTGTGTCATTTAGAATAATATATATTGGTTATTCTAAGCATCTTTTATAGTTTGCATCACCAATTCATCATCATTCAATTTGTTTAGATTAATATAGATTTTTTAGTCTAAGCATCTTTTCTATTGTGACAATATTGATTTCTCATTTTCCCACTTTTGTGATATTCCTGGCACGATTGATCATGGACCTATTACAATAATAGCCAGCTTTGATCCTTTTAGATAGGTATGCAACAAATTACAACAATATAGATTGGTTATTCTAAGCGTCTTTTATAATTTTCATTACCATATCATCATATTTTGTGTCATTTAGAATAATATAAATTGGTTATTCTAAGCTACCTTGATGGTTTGTACAGGTGCTTGTCAATCCAAAATGTGAACATACTACTTTTGTTGAAGATTGTGCCCTGAATGCCTCTAATAGGAAAATTTTGTAAAATTTGAATTCTCAAATTGGAAAAAATGTAAAACGGTCATAATTGTGTATGGGCATAATCTATACCCAGTGATGTTTTTTGAAATATGGGTCAAATGTCGAGCATTTTTATAAAGGGTATGTTTAAAATGTAAAGGGGTCTGTATTTTGGAAACTCATAGGTTTTGTGAAGGTATCTATTTTTGTACTTAATCAAGCTACAACCGAAGGTTTTCTTCCTGGTTCTTTCCTGTCTGTATGCTCGTTTGAACCAGGTTTTGTAATATCTCCCATTTATATATAATAAATTATAGTGGCTTGCAACTTTTTCTCCTCAAATCCAAATTGGGTGCAACTTCATTTTTAGTGACTTTCATGAGGTTTTTAAGGAAACCAATGTTTCCAACCTTGCCACACCCTATAAATTCATCAAACATGTCCATTAGGACCTGTACAAGCTTGAGCCAACTTTAAATCTTGCTGCCCCCACGTTTCATTGACATTAGCAAGTTGTAACCACCATTTTTGGTGTAGGAGCACCTACACCACAATACCATTGTGGATCATTTCAATGATTAAAGTGTTAATATTTTTATTTTTTGTCTTTAATGAGATGTAATAGTCCTAATGGTCATGTATTAGGAGGAGTTTTTAGGTTTTAGGGTCAAAAAAACATGGAGATCCCAACTTGTCCTAGTTGTTGCTTTGTAGCCTTTAAAGGAAAAATTAGTAAATTTGTTTAGGGACAAGAAAGAACAGTGTTTTGAACATGTAATGATGCTATTTCAAGCCATTAAGTGAGGTCTTAGTAAAGTTAGAAGTGGAAAAGTGCAACATTTCATTATGAGTCATATTAATGTGAAAAATGTTTGTATTTTGGCCTTCATGGGTCATTAAGGATTCAAAAGTCAGTTAATATTGGTGGTTAAAGGCATTGGGAGTTGGATTCTAAGGCATAGAAATGTACTTAAGGCCTTCAAGGGCTTGAGATAGGTTTGGTTGAAGGAGTTTTTTTCTTTGAATCAATAAAGTTTTAATTGCTCAGTTCATATTTTACTGTATTTCTTGTGTTTTCTGCCTATGCACAAGCCATTCAAGCATTTTTGTATCAAAAATTTATGTAGAAACATTATTACATGTCTTGAATTTATTCTGACTTCTTAATATATGGTTTCTTTATTCATTTTGTGCCTCAAAACTCAGACTTTTTTTAGACGAGTTCTTGAGCAGGGGAATAAGAGTTTTGCAATTTTAATGGCTTGAATCTCATCCCACCTACTATGTGCCAATGTGAATTGGTGGGATGAGTTGGTAGGGATTAGGAAATGATATTTCAAGAGTGGAAGGCGTGGAGAACTGGGTTTTGAAATCAAATGAAGAGTTAAAGGTCTAAAAATGGTGGTTTTTTTCACTTGAAAATAGAGTTTTTACCCTAGGGTTTGCAAAAATATTTGAGATACCAGAGTTTTCTTTGTTTTATAAGAATATTGGGGCCTAAATAAAGGTGTCTAAAGTGGTGGCAGAGTCTGAAAGGTTGTGGAAGTGCTACATCCAATAAACCCTCAAGAATTACACTAAAAAAAAGGGTTTTTTGATTTGATGGTTACAGGTTTGTACAAATGGAATCCAATTGTAGAATCTTTGTTTTTTTGTCAATTTATTTGCTTCCCCAAGGTTTTAGGGGTCTGTGTGGTGTTTGAAGGTATGTTGCTTTGCATTTTTGGGCTAATTAAGTAGCCTGTTCAAGGGTGAATGTATAGGAAGTCAATGTTGGTCCAAAGGAGTCTATGTTGTTTCTCATATATGTTGTGTAACTTGGATATGGTTGCTTGAATCAGTCATGTGTTGGTTTGGTGTTTTGGAAAATTGTGGAGTAATTGGACAAAAACTAGTTTCTCACTATTATAAGGGTTTAAGGGGGTTAAAGAGGGAAATGTGTATTTAGTTGCTTGTCAAGTTTTAAGGGAGTTTTGGACTGTCCAAAGAGGTCAAAATAATCTTGTTGGGTGCCTCAAATAGGTAGGTTGCAAAGATTTTGTGATTGTGCCCTTGTGTCTGCATCAAATTTTCACCTAATTTCACTCACTCCAATGTAGCTTGGAGTGATTCGGTGTATTTGGTTGCAAAAGAGGACCATCCCTAGTGTAAACGTACCCATCCAGATGTGTTGGAATAGTCTATTTGGTCGTATGAGTTGCGGAATGAAAGTTGCACCACTTTGCAACTTTACACTACTTGTATCTAACAACTTTTCCCTCCACTGAAAAGTCATCACTAGAGGAAAATGTCTCCAAGATAGCAAAAACTGGGAGAATTTTTTGTAGATGGTCCCAACACAATCCCATAGCCTCAGACGAAGAGTCTGTAAGCATCACGGTCTCTGAGAAATAGCCCTTCAAAGAATTGCTGCCTTTTAGCACTTTAGACTCTTAAGGGAAATCGTTGATCCAATGTAGTTTAGAGTGATTCAGCGTATTTGGGTGCAAGAGAGGACCATCCCTAGCGTAAATGTACCCATTCAGGCGTGTTGGAATGGTCTGTTTGGCCGTACGAGTTGTGGAATGAAAGTTACACCACTTTGCAACTTTACACTGCTTGAATCTGACAACTTTTCCCTCCACTAAAAAGTAATCACCATAGAAAAATACCTCTGAGATAGAAAAAACTGAGAGAGGTTTTTGTATATGGTCCCAACACAATCCTATAGCCCCGCATGCAGAGTCTGTAAGCATCATGGCCCCGAAATAGTCTTCAAAGATTGGTTTTTCCTTTTTAGCACTTTGACTCTTAAGGGAAATCGTTGGTCCAATGTGGCCGAGTGATCTCAAGCATTGGGGTGCAAGAGGAGGACCATAATTTAGCATAAAACATACCCATCCGCATGTGTTGGAACAACCGCTTGGTCATATCGAAGGTGTAATGAAAGTTAAGCGCCACTTTCGAACTTTTTACATCGCTTTGTATCTCGGGATAACTTTTCCTCCACCAAAAGTCATCACCACAGAAAACGCCTTCGAGATAGAAAAAACTGAGAGAGGTTTTTGTAGATGGTCCCAACACGATCCCATAGCCTTGGACGAAGAGTCTGTAAGCATCACGGTCTTTGAGAAATAGACCTTCAAAGATTGCTGCCTTTTAGCACTTTGGACTCTTAAGGGAAATCACCAGTCCAATGTAGCTCATAGTAATTCGGTGTATTTAGGTGCAAGAGAGGACCATCACTAGCATAAATGTACCCATCTGGACATGTTGGAATAATTTTTTGGTCAGACGAAGTTATGGAATGAAAAGTTGCACCACTTTTGCAACTTTACACCGCTAGACCGGCAACTTTTCCCTCCAATCGAAGTGTCATCACCACAAGAAAACGCCCCAAATAGCAAAACTAAGAGGTTTTTGTACATGGTCCCAACATGATCCTCATAGCCTTTACTCTGGAGAGTCCGTAGCATCACAAACTGAGAAATAGACCTTCAAAGATTTCTACCTTAGCACTTTGGACTCTTAAGGGAAATCAGTTTGGTCCAATGTAGCCTGAGTGATTCGGCCAGATTTGGGTGCAAGAGAGACCATCCCTAGTAAACGCACTCCATTTAGACATTTTGGAACAGTCTATTTGGTTGTACGAGTTAAGGAATGAAAGCTGCACCAGCCAAATCCTTTACACTATTTCTCTGTATCCTGCAATCCTTTCCACCCAAAAGTCATCACCATTGTGAAAATGCTCGCTGAAGATAAGCAAAATCGAGAGAGGTTTTGTAGATGGTCCCAACACAATCCCACAGCCTTAGAGGGAGATTATGTGGGCATCACTACTTCCACAATATCCCTTCAAATATTGTTGCCTTTTAGCACTTCTGACCTCAAGGGAAACTAGTAGGGCAACATAGTTAACTTCTCTCTACAAACTTGATTCAAGTAATTTCATTCTTTTTTGTGCATTTAAAATGGATTTTTAAGCCTTTCACCCTAAAATTGACCTCTAAATAACTTCAAACACCTTAACTACCTCATTCTTATTCATTTGTTTTGCAAACAAGCATTTTCATTCCAAGAGGTTGAGCTCTCATTTTTGCTTATTGGATTGAATGCGGACCGTGACACAACTTTCTTTTTTCAAAAATTGTTCAACATCATTGAACTAAGAATTTATCACACATTTGCAGAGAAACAAATGATTACTACAAAATAAAACACATTACACTTCGGTTCTCACTAACTTGGTGTACTCTTCAACCCTAAAAGAAACCCTAAAAGTAACCTCTAAATCACTTCAAACACCTTAACTACCTCATTCTTAGTCATTTATTTTTTAAACAAGCATTTTCATTCAAAGAGGTTGAGCTTTCATTTTTTCTTTCAAAGAAAAATCTTCCTATGCCACTATTACACTGCATAGGTAAACCAGGTTTTGTATTGTGGACCTATATTAAGCTACCACTCTCAAGACCAATGTAACAATGATACAAAATAACTTTTGAGACCGCAAGAAGACATTTGATAACTCTTGAGTGTACTAAACAAATTCTTATTATTTTTTAAGAATGTTGATAACTCTACTTAGTTGTCTTATTTTTTCAATATCATACAAATTGAACCCTATCATCAATAGACTCTGTATATCAAGCTACCACAATTCAAGTTTCAACGATGAATATTTATCATGCATGTTTTAAATGACATTCAAGTTTATGGTGGTTTTTTTGTTTATATGATGTTATGTGATATTCTAATCGTAATTCATGCTTCTAGGCTGCACATCTATATATATATATTATTTTTACATGTTTTCTCCATTGTTTGGCCCCTACACCACAAGTAAATTGTTGCATAGCATGTGGAATGAGGGGGCAGCAGGCCTGAGATCCCTTCAAAGTTTGTTTGAGTGCATTTAAAATGAACTTTTAAGCCTTGCACCCTAAAAGTGACCTCTAAATAACTTCAAACACCTTAACTACCTCATTCTTATTCATTTGTTTTGCAAACAAGAATTTTCATTCCAAGAGGCTGAGCTTTCATTTTTGCTTGTTGGATTGAATATGGACCATGACACAACTTTCTTTTCTCTAAAATTGTTCGGCATCATTGAACTAAGACCAATGTAACAATGATACAAAATAATGTTTGAGACTGCAAGAAGACGTCAAAATGGCTAGTGTACTAAAATAATTCTTATGATTTTTGAAGAATGTTGATAACTCTACTCAGTTGGCTTATTTTTTCAATATCATACAAATTGAACCCTGGCATCAATCAACTCTGTATATCAAGCTACCACAATTCAAGTTTCAACGATGAATATTTATCATGTATGTTTTAAATGACATTCAATTTTATAGTGGTTTTTTTATTTATATGATGTTATGTGATATTCTAATCATTATTCATGCTTCTAAGCTGTATATATATACACTACAAGTAAATGGCTGCATAGCATGTGGAATGAGGAGGCAACAGGCTTGAGACCCCTTTAAAGTTTGTTTGAATGCTTTATTTTCATTTTTTGTGAGTTTTGTGTTAAGTTTCCTCAAAGAAATGTGGTCTCATAGAATTCCATGACAAGATAATGCAATAGATAGCTTTTCCTAGTTATTAGTTATGTAATGTGAAGTAATTGCATAACTACTTAGGTTGAATTTGTAAAAACTATATTGTTATTGAAATTTTTTCATCTATCAGCATCTAGTTATTACTTATGCAATGTGAAGTAATGCTTTGAGTTTGAAAGATGTGTAGTGCAATGTAATCAACAATATGAATATAAACTACATAATATTTAACCATTCTTTTTATGCTATTGTATATTGATATTTAACCATTGCTCACTTGATTAAATTTTAAAAGAGTTTAATCATGCACATGAGGAGGAAATTAAATTTTGATCATCGACTTCTATATATCAAATTATCCAATAATCAAGTGTATGTCCATATACAAAAATGGCATCAACACCAACTCAAACAAAGTTTTACAATATGTGGCATATGCCATCTCGGTATCTATTCAAAATTTACATGCCAAAATGTCTATCTCATCCTAAACTACCGGTGGATCATCAAAATGGAGCCTCTTTGAAGCACTTGTTGGCTCTGAAGGTAGCTGCACAAGAAAAAGTCAAACCACAATTGAGATTAGCTATACTATATAATTTAAAATTGAATAATTAACATAAAAATCAATACACATTGAATTATAATTGAACTCTAAAATTGAAATCTTGATTACCTGAAATATATGTCTCTCTTCAAGGGTCAACAAATTCTAAAATATAAATTTCCTTCAAAGAACCAACCAAACCAAATTTTGTAACGTCAATCTATATATGTGAACAACAACATAAAATTGATCCAAGTTAGCATAGAATTGTTGATAATAAGAACATATTTACCAAGCACAAAATAAAATAAACACATACCTCTTTAGGTTGATCTTTTTCTGTATCTCCTTTAGGTGTTTCGACACCTCCTCCTTGAGGTGTTTCAACACCTCCTCCTTTAGGTGTTGTGACACTTTTCAACAATGATGTATAACTCACAACTTCCTGTACATAAAAATGACAAGTATATATGAAACTACCAATCTATGTCGATGTATGCATAATCAATAAAAGATCTTATAAATCTTAATTCAATCAAATTTGAGTTCAATTACCTTTCCCTTATCTAACATTGTGCCTCCATAGTCTAGAGAGCGTCGTACCTCGCTCGCACTAGGTGTTTCCTACAAGTAGAGAATAAGATAAACATATAAGTTAATATATAATTTCATTAATGACAATTCAAATGACAAGCAAGTATACAGTAAAAAAATGTAAATGAGTGAGTGCAAAAATACATACTGTGTGCATGTCAAGGCCAAATGAAATGGCCCTAAGGGTGCTATCACAAATCTCGGCAGGTGAGCACCTCAAACATTAATTGTTAAATAGACCATATAAAT
>VDFB02353366.1:0-25251 GCA_007258455.2 Sequoia sempervirens
ATCATTGTTTGGAATATCATCCAACACTACATAATCATTTTCTTTCTTCTCATATTGCAGCAACAGATCTTTGTACAATACTTTCTCATTGAATATGACATCCCTGCTTCTCACAATTTTTTGATTTTCAAAATCCCAAAGCCTATAACCAAATTCATCAATGCCATATCCAACAAATACACATTTCTTTGATTTTGCATCAAGCTTGGTTCTATTTTTAGAATCTACATGTGAAAATTCTTCACAACCGAAGGTTGTGAGAAAAGAATAACTCACCTTCTTACGTTTCCATGCTTCCTCTGGAATACCACAACCCAAAGGATTAGAGGGACCTCTATTAATTAAATAAACAGTAGTGTTTACAATCTCTACCCACATTTTTAAAGGTAGCCCAGCATGCAATCTCATAGTCCGTGCACGCTCCATTATTGTTCTATTCATGCACTCAACCACTCCATTTTCCTGTGGAGTCATTGGAACCTTTTTCTACCTATGAATACCATTAGAGGAACAATAATCTTCAAACTCTTTATTGCAATACTCACCACCATTATTAGATCTGAGACATTTTAACCTTTTACTTGTCTCATTTCTCAACAAGTTTCTCCATTTTTAAAGTTCGATACCATCATAATTTTATGCCTAAGGAAATAAATCCATACCTTCTAGTTACATCATCAATGAATGTAACATAATACAAACACAGAAGATACGACTGGTCCCCATACATCGCTATGCACAAGCTCCAATTTCTCATCTTTCTCTTCCCAGCTTCCCATCTTGAGAAAACTAACTCTCTTTTGTTTTCCATACTGCTTTCACATAAATCCATATTAACACATTTTAGACACGGTAAAACATTATTTGAATGAAGTACTTTCATACCTTTTTGCACTCATATGCCCAATCTATTATGCTGCTGATTTTGGAGTCCTAACAAATTTGCATGATCTTCTACCTACTTAACTGCAACAATTATTCCTAAACATTGACCCTTTTCATAACAATTAAAGTAGAAGGAACAGTATGACCTGTACAAAGATATAAGGTGCCTACTTTCACACCTTTTTCTACCACTAAGGCACCCTTTGTAACTTTCCAATTTTTATCACTAAATGTAACAACACAACCTTCATCATCTAGTTGCCCTGCTGAAATTAAATTTCTGCTTAACTTTGGAACATGCCTTACCTCACGTAGTAACCAATGATTCTCATTCTGCAACTTAATCTTGATTCTTCCCTTTCCAACAATCTGACAGGGTTCGTTATCTCCTAAATAAACCAGCCCAAATCCTTGGACATAATCAAGAAGTAACGCTATGGGGGTATGAAATGAAGCCTGAATCTAACACCCAGAATCATTAGCATTATCAGGGGAAGAAATCGAAACATCCTCATCCGGATTTATTACTTATCACATTTTCCTCTTTACTTCCTTCTTTTTCGTCTACTTTATTTTTCTGAGACTAAAAATCTTTCTTCAAATGACCCAACTTACCACAGTACTAGCAATCCCTCATCTCTAGATTGGGACTTTTTGTCCTTTGATTTTCTCATTGACTTCCCATGATTTCCAGAATTGTTTTCCTCTCCTTTGTTAAGCGCTTTGCGCGTTGAGGAACAACTGCGATAATGGATATTCCACGAGCTTTTCTACTACAAATTTCCTCGCTCAAAATAACACCAACACATCATCAAACTTCAATGTATTCAAACCAGAAATAGAATTGCTAACAGCCATTACCAAGCTATTCCAGCTTTCAGGCAAAGAACACAGAATCAAAAGAGCCCTAACTTCTTCATCAAAGTTTACTTTTACAGAAGTTAATTGACTAGTGACCATATTAAACTCATTCAAATGATCAGTAACTGACCCACCTTCTACAATTTTCATATTAAATAAACGCTTCATAAGAAATACCTTATTCGAAGCGGAAGGCTTTTCATATAACTTCGCGAGGGTTTCCATCAACTCTTGAGTTGTCTTTGCTGTTGTAATATTGAATGCCACTGATTGTGCCAGGCATAAATGAATACTGCCAAGAGCTTTTCTATCCAAGATCTCGCAGTCTTCATTAGACATTGTTGCGGGTTTCTTGGTTTTCCCCTCCAATGGCAGCCATAAATCCTTTTGATAAAGATAGTCCTTCATCTACATCTTCCATAACTGATAGTTTTGCCCATTAAACTTCTCAACCTTCTTACCCTCGTCTGCCATTGCTCCCACTCAACCGTGAGACTTCCACTCAGCCGTGAGACCCTCCTACAGATGATAATCGAAACACAACCCACTCTAATACCACTTGTTAGGGTTAGAAATGGCAGATATCTAACAATTAAATATAGATTTAATTAATAAACAGAGAAGCTAAAACACACACAAATTAAATCATAACACATAAATTTAGCGTGGTTCACCCAATCCGAGCTACATCCACCAAACCCCAGCCATCCAATACTTTTATTATCTAGTGTAAAACCTATTAAAATCTTGCAAATAATCGGATTTTTAACAAGCTTAGAAGCTTCCAGATTTTAGGTTCTACAAAATCAGTTTTTTCCTTTTTTCATTAATTTTTTCCTTTTTCAGTGATCACGCGAAAAAGTAGGAGGAAAATTTTTCTCGGGGGTTGTCGTCCCCAAACCCCTGCCCGGGGCCCGGCCCAGCCCTAGACCCCAGCAAGGATAGGGGCTAGGGTGTACATTATACCATGGGCTATACAGTATAGCATGATCAGTCACCACATACCAACAAGTAGTCATGTGGAGATTAGTGGTATAAAAGGCCTCTGGAACTTACGCAAGTTTCAGCCATGCAATTAAAGAAGGCAAGCAGAACGGGATGCACTATATATGCAATAAAGGTCAAGGACCTTGATGAGACAGAATCATCAATTGATGATCATCCCATTCTAAAATAATTTGAGGATGTTTTCCCTGAGGAGCTAGTTGAGGTACCGCCTAAGCTTGTATTTGATTTTTCAATTGATTTGATACCAGGTGTGGAACCTCAATCCAAAGCCCCCGACACGATGAACACAATAGAGTTATATGAGCTAAAAGCTCAATTGGAGGAATTGAAGAAACAAGGTTTCATTAGACCAAGTTTGTCGCCTTTAGGAGCTCCTGTCATATTTGTTAAGAAGGACGATGGGACCTTGAGGTTATGCATTGATTATAGGATGCTTAACAAGGTTACTATCAAGAATAAGTACATGCTTCCCCGTATTGATGATTTCTTTGACCAACTAAAATATGCCAAGGTATTCTCAAAAATAGATCTGAGATCGGGGTATCATCAGTTGAGGTTGAAGGATGAAGATATTCACAAGACTGCTTTCAGGACAAGGTACGGGCATTACGAATTCATGGTGCTTCCATTTGTGTTAACCAATGCCCCTGCAACCTTCATGAATTTGATGAATAGTGTTTTCTAGCACTGCTTAGATAATTTTGTTCTAATCTTCCTTGATGACATCTTGATATATTCCAAGTCAGAGGAAGAGCATGAGAAGCATTTGAGGATAGTATTGCAGCGGTTGAGGGAACATAAGTTATATGGGAAGATGTCGAAATGTACCTTTTTCTAATCTAAGGTGCATTATTTGGGACACAATATTTCAGCAGATGGGATAGTCGTGGACCCAAATAAGATTAAGTCAATCTTAGATTGAACAGCACCACAAAATGTTTCAGAAGTTCGAAGCTTTATGGGACTACCAAGGTATTACAAGAGATTTGTGCAAGGGTTTTTGACAATACCAGCGCCCATTACCACACTCCAAAAGAAGGGAAAGAAATTTGAGTGGAGTGACAGGTGTGAGAAATATTTTAAGTTGCTAAAAGAGAAGCTCACTTCTACACCTATTCTAGTTGTGCCTGACTCGAATGGTCATTTTATAGTGATTATTGATGCATCAGGAGAGGGGGTAGGAGCTGTCCTCATGCAGGAAGGACAAGTGGTGGCATATGAATTGAGGAAGTTGAAACAAGATGAGTTAAATTATGCACCACATGATTTAGAGATGGCAGCCATAGTTCATGCCCTACAGATGTCGAGACACTATCTCTTGGGTAAGCCATTTGAATTAAAAACTGATCATCTTGGATTACAGTACATCTTTACTCAACCCAACCTAAATGCTTATCAGAGGCGATGGTTGGAATTTTTTAGTGAATATGATTTTGGCATTGAGTACATTAAAGGGGAGGAAAATAGGGTAGCAGATGCCTTGAGTAGGAGAAGACATTTAGCAGCCATACTTATCATAAAATCTAGTTTCAGAGAGTAGGTGGTTCAAGCTTTATCTGGGGATGAGCAGTATGAAAGGGTGAAACAAGCCTTAGAGAAGGATCCTTCAAATCATAGATTTGAGGGATATGTATTTGAATCTAATGGACTCTTGAGGTTCTAGGATCATATGTATATTCCTAACTCTGCATGGTTGAGAGAGTTGGTACTGGAGGAATTCCATAATGCACCATACTTGAGACACCCTGGTGTGACTAAAATGATTGAGGGACTCAAGCCTTTATACTTCTGCCCAGGACTCAAAAGAGATTTTATTGCATTTATTGCCCGATGTTTGGAATGCTAGTGAGTTAAGGTTGAGCATGTCCATCCCAGAGGACTTTTATATCCACACAGGGTGCCAGAATATAAGTGGCAGGTGATAACTATGGACTTTATCTAGGGATTACCGATGTCTAGGAATCAACATGATACCATCCTAGTTGTGGTAGATAAATTAACGAACGTATCCCATTTCATTTCTGGAAACCTCACGGATGGTTCAATGGTTTTGGTGAGGAAATTTTTATAGGAAATCTTCTGACTGCATGGAGTGCCAGAGGTGATCGTTTCAAATTGTGACACTTGTATGACTTCTAGATTTTGGACTACTCTGAATTCTTCCTTGGGAACTAAATTGAATTTTAGTTCGACATATCATCCTTATACTAATGGTCAAACTGAGAGGGTGAACCAGATTGTGGAGGATCTCGTCTAAATGTATTGTATGGAGCAGCAACACAGATGGGAGGAGTATTTTCCTTTGGTGGAGTTTTCTTACAACTCCTACCACGCCTCTTTGGGTATGGCACCATTCGAGGCTCTTTATGGACAAAAATGTCGAACACCCATTAGTTGGGACAGGGTTGAGGAAAGGATTGTGATTGGTCCTTAAATGTTGAGGGAAATGGAAGACCAAATGAAGCTTATCAAAGAAAAGCTTAAGCAAGCTTCAGATCGACAAAAGAGTCTTGCAAATAAGAATAGAACTTTTCAACAATTCTCTATAGGAGATAAGGTCTTTTTGAGAGTTCGGCTGCATAAGAGTTCAATCTCTTTCGGAAAGAACTCAAAGCTTGCTCCTAGATTTGTTGGGCCTTTTGATGTCTTGGAGCTAATTAATCCGGTTGCTTACAGGCTAGCTCTACCACTAGCTCTATCCTGAATCCATAATGTTTTTCATGTCTTGGTGCTTAACCCCTACCATCCAGATGTAGCTCATATTCTTGGCTGGCATGCTTTGTAGGTACAGGACCCAGGGGTGATGCAGGTGGAGCTTCTCAGGATACTGGAAGAGCGCAACGTTAAGTTGTGGAACAGGGACATTATGTAGTATAGGGTCTAGTGGGACCAATACTCAGAGGATAATGCCACCTGGGAGAATTCTGAGGACATTGATAGAGCTTTTCGTCATTTGAGATCTTAGCATGTTTTTCTTTTCTTTCTTTTAGAGACTTATGATACACTGATGCTTTCAGATTTTGTTGTGTGGTTTGTAATAAGACATCGAGACGATGTCTCTTCCTAGTGGGGAAGGATGTCACGTCCCAATCCTGATGCAGATTATTTTTTCCTTTGTATGGATTTATTACATGTTTTATTGTGCTTGGTAGATTAATGATTAATATGATGATGATGTTTTGGGCGTGTGATAAATGAAATTGTTTATTCTAAATTATGAAAAGTTGAAAAGTATTGAATGTGTTTTATTTTGAAAATGAAGTAAAATAGAGTAGAAGCATTTTAATTAATGTAATGCAATGCTTTATTTATATTTTAATATGATACTGACTCAATTATTGTTGTGTGCCTGAGTGCACTTGAGTTGCAGGAAGTCGAAGACCAAGGGTGTGATTAAGGAGAGGTGATTAGCATCTTGACAGGACAAAGAAGGAAGACCTCTCGATCACACACATGCACTTAGTTTCATATAGAATGCATTTAGGAATGTATAATCTTTGTGTGTTTGTTTTGAATTGATCACAAATCAAATAATAAATAGTAAATTAAATAGAATAAAGTATGATAAAATAAAGGATTAAGTTTTAATTATAGTTAATTATAAATTTTGGATTTAAATGCTTATGCATGCTACTTTTCTTTCATTTTGTGTTAAAATTTGAGTTAATCAGTAAAACATTAAGTTATAAGATATTTTTATTGTTGAGTAAATATTCTCGAAAGGGGATTTACATGCAAATGAATTGAAAATTATTATGAATTTAAAAATAGATTTCAAGATTAGGTTAGTAAATTGGGAATGGAAAACCAATTTTAAATAGGGAAATGAATTCCCGACAAGGTACCGGTTCTTGAAATTAATCTTGAAAACAAGCTCTGCAATATTTCTCTAGTGGCTACCAAGCAATCGCTGAATCTTTTAGAATAGTAAGTTGAGAATTAATCTTGGGTAGAAAATGGAAGGATAGAGAGCTGGAAAAATATTAGGAAATAAAAAAAAGAAGAAGCTTTCGAAAGGAAACTAGATTGAAAAAGAAATGCAAAAGAAGAGGTTGATTGAAGAGCATCCTCAACTCTAGCTAGAAGTGTAAGTCACAGGTTTTCCATTCTTTTTCACATTTCTTGTTGAAATATGCAAATGCTTCTGTAGAAATTGAATGTAAAGTGTTGAATTGAATACAAAAGTTGTGCAAATCTGGGAAAAAATATCTCATTCCTGTGAGTGCATTGAAAGTATTTGCACAATTATACTTCTTTCAGAATTGGGGTTTATCTTTTCCTTCTTTATTTACTATGGTTCTTGAGTTTGTTTTTCAATTATAAACTGTGATTCTGTAAATGAATATATACAAAAATATATATATATCTGCATATATATATACATATACCTATATATACACACATAATGTTGTGCATATATATACATACAAATCTATATATTTATATATTGACAAAGCCTTGTATCATTTTTTCAAAATTCACTGAAACTGTATAAACCCAACATCATTTTTCTTTTTGAATTGGATTTTTTTTTGGTATGGGGAATAATACCCCAGCCCATCCATAGAGGAGGGCAGTGCTGTGAGAGGGTAGCACCCTCCATTGGCCAAGGCCTGTGGAGGAGGCACTACCTCCCCATAGCCAGCGCCTTCCCCTATGGGGGAGGCGTCAGCCTTTCCCTATGGGGGGGCATTGGCTACAATCTCATAAAGTCAACAAATTCTACAAAGTTTACTGCAAATCGGGTATCTTTATTCTGTGCATAGCAATTAACAATTGCATCCAATTTCAAATATAGTAATATATATATATATATATATGTATGTTTTTATATATATATATATAAAAAAGCATACATACTTATAAGAATTTTTTAGCTTTTATTTTCTCTGTTTATCTTACCACCGGAAATATTCTCTCTATTAGTAGTTTTATACTGAATTTATATATAAAAAAAATAGAGATATATTTATATATACAAGATGTTGGAAAAGTATGCCTTAATCATCACAGGCTGAAACCTCGATTGGAGTCAAGTCGGTGTGACAGCTCTTATGTCTGGCTGACTAGTAGTTTGGAACATCATGTTTTGTACAAGTCGCTGTGACCTAGCTTTTGTCTCACCAAAAGGTTACACTTTGGAGCTATCATTGTGACAAGAAGCTTTCGGTGTGACCTCTTACCACTCGTAGAGATCTTTGGCTGACATGCCATTCAATCGTGAATTGGGGAGACTCATGACGACCATGGGCTTCAAGATAACCTATGTCGGTTGAGTGAGAAGTCTTAACGAATAGCCAATGTCTCACTGATAGTGTAACACTTGGGTTCGTCAGAGTAACATGTTTTTTTCGTTATGATGTCTTGGCGAAGAGCCAATGTCTCACTAACGGAGGTTCAACTAATGGTCTCGGTCTAACACGGTGGTTTAGGTAAGAAGTCACAGTGACTCTGGTGAGTCTCGCCGATGATGAGAAGTCCTCGGTATAAGTCTTGGAGAATGGTGGTCATCAGTGTAACATATATGTGTTCGATAAGAACTCTCGGCGAAGGTGTTAAGTCTTGCCGACTATTCTTTAGAGCTCGGTATGACTTGTATGTTTTCGCTGTGAGGTCTCAGTGATATTAATAAGTCTTGTTGACTAGTGATTGGAGCTCGGTATAACATGTGACTTCGGTATAACCCTTAGCGACTCGGTGTGAGGTCCTAGTGAAGAACGATTCTCTTGTCGAATGGTAAACTCACATCTGTGAGACTTTTGGACCTCGCTATGATCTCCTGGCGAAAGTGATAGGTCTCGCCAACTATTTGATGATTCGATGTAACACATGAAAGCTTATTGAAACATCTTGGCGATAATGATAACTCTTGGCGACATCAATATGAGGCTTTAGGGCATCGGGGAGACACTTCTTGTGTCTCACCAACATGCCGATACAATGTGGGCTCTGTTGACCATTTGACCATCCTATGTAGAGTCTCGTGAACCAATAGGAGAAGCCGAATCTGAACAGTTGGAAGATTGTTTGTTGTGACGGTTTTGTGAGGAAGCTTGATAGACATGGAACAACATGGTTATACTCTATGATTGCAGTTTGTGATCGGTTGGTTGGATCGAGGGATTTTTGGGTGGTTGTATGATCAGTAAATGTATTCTAATCTATAAAGACTGTAAATTGAAGGATCTTGTACAAGATTGTTCATGGTGAATGTTGTTGTAAATTGAAATCAGAAAGATAAGTTTGAAACTTGTATGTAATCTTTATTACTGTAATACAAAGTGACTTCTCTTGGTGTGGTGGGTTTTTCTCCCGTAAGGGTTTTCCCACGTATATCTGGTGTTCATGTGTGATTGTCAAATACTCTATTTCTGATATTTATTTCATAGTGAATCTTAGTTGAACTGTAATTGAAAATCAAAGTATATCTACATTCTTCTTTGAGGTTTTTACGTTAGGAGAGTTGTTTCCGCATCTAGCTTTCCTTACAAGTGGTATCAGAGCCTGGCCAGTTGTGTTATCCTTGTGGGTACGTTGGGTTTTTTGATTCAATTCTATTCATTGGGAGTCTTGTAGAGTTTGTTATTTCTAATTACAGGTTGAGATGGCTAGCATGTCTAGAAAGTTTGAAATAGAGAAATTCAATGGCAGTAACTTTGAGTTGTGGAAACTCAAGATGGAGGATCTTCTAGTTGATCGTGATCTGTGGCTTGCAGTGTCTGGAACTAAACCTACAGGCATGAAGCAAGAAGATTGGGACCTTGTAGATAGGAAGTCTAAGGGGCCGATAAGGCTCTATTTGGCAGACTCAATTCTTTTGAATGTGCATGAGGAGAAGACTACATCTTCCTTGTGGAAGAGACCGGCGTCTATTTATCAGGGAAAATCCTTGGTGAATAAATTATTCCTAAGGAAGAAGCTGTATTCTTTGAGAATGCAAGAAGGAGGGTCTGTAGCTGATCATTTGAATGCATTTAATATTCTAATTGCTCAATTGACATATGTTGGTGTAAAAATTGATGAAGAAGATCATTGTATGCTTCTACTGCGTTCTTTGCCAGACTCTTGGGATCATTTGGTGATGGCTATTGGGAGTACAACATATTTCAAGATGGAAGATGTTGTTGGTTCTTTGCTGTCAGAAGAGATGAGAAGGAAATCTTCTGAGATGGTGAAGGAAACTCTTGCTATTAGAGGAAGACCAAAAGAGAAAGGCAAGAAGAAGGACAAGAAATCAAAATTGAAATCAGAGGGGAGATCAAAGTCTCCAGGCAAAAAGTCCAAGGTGAAGTGTTGGAACTATGGGCAACCTGGTCATGCTTCGAAAGGATTGCAAAGGGGAGAAAAAGAAGAAGAAGAAGTACTCTTTCGACAATGATTCTTCTCAGGCTGATTCAGATGCCTTCATTGCTTCCTTGGCTACACATGCATCAAATGATGTCTGGCTGATTGATTCTGGAGCATCTTTTTACATGACATCTCATAGAGACTGGTTCACAAAGTATGAAGAATACAATGGTGGAAAGGTGTACTTAGAAAGTGATTCTACTTTGGAGATAGTTGGCCGTGGAAGAGTAAGAATCCAATTCCTTGATGGCAGAATAAAGGAGATTAATGATGTTATGCACATACTAGGTCTGGCTTGAAATCTATTGTCTGTTAGTAAACTGAATGATATTGGAGTACAAGTCACATTCTCTGGAAATGGCTGCAAGATGACTAGAGGTTCTATGGTGTTGGCTAGAGGTGCTCGAATTGGTACCTTGTACAAGCTGGATGCACATGTTGTTCAATGTAACAGTGTCTCTGGAAAGTCACTAAAAGCTATTCATGGAGGTAAAGAGGGAAATATCCCTAATTATGTAAACTCTATGGAAGTAAAACTTCCAGCAGAGAAGACTATGCTCTGGCATCATAGTTTAGGCCACATAGGAGAAAAAGGTTTAAAAACCTTGAAGAACAAAAACTTGGTTGAGGGGCTTGAAGATTGTAATTTTGAATTTGAATTTTGTGAACACTGTATATATGGAAAACAACACCGTGTTTCATTTTATTCTAGTCCTCATAAATATTCTGGTTTGCTAGATTATATTCATTTGGATGTACTTGGTCAGTGAATGTTCCTTCTTTGTCTAAGTCAAGATACTACGTGTTGTTCATTGATGATTATTCAAGAAGAGCATTTGTATATTTTCTGAAAAGTAAATTAGAAGTATTCAGTGGTTTAAAGAATTTAAAAATATTGTTGAAAATCAGACTAGTAGAAAAATAAAATGCTTAAGGACTGATAATGGTGGTGAATTTTGTTCTGATGAGTTTGAAAGATACTGTAAAGACCATGGAATCAAATGACACAAGACTACACCTTATTCTCCACAGCATAATGGAGTTGCAGAAAGGTTCAATAGGAGAGTGATGGAGAGAGCACAAAGTATGCTTAGTAGTGCTAGCTTGGAGGAGAAGTTCTAGGCTGAGGCTACTGCTACTGCATGTTACTTGATTAATCAGTCTTCGAGCTCTTCTCTTGTTGAGAAAACACCTTTGGAAGCGTGGTTTGGTAAGAAGCCCTCTCTTAGACATATTCGAGTCTTTGGCTATGAGGCATATGCATATGTGCTAGATGTGAAAAGATCTAAATTGGAGAACAAGGTTGTCAAATGTATTTTTATTGGCTATAGTGTTGTCATAAAGGGATACAAGCTTTGGAATCCTGATACGGAGAAGGTTGTATACAGCAGAAGTGTAATCTTTCATGAGCTGAAACCTTCCACCTTAGATCTGCAGTCAGAGACAAAGACAAAAACCAATGAGGATGTAGCTATAATTCCTCCTACACTAGAGAAAAAGGAATTCAAAATTCAAAATGCACTTGAAACTGAGGAGAGCTCAATTAGTTATGAAAGTTCTGAAGAAGAAGAAGAACCTCAGCCTCAGCAAGTGAGGAGGTCAACCCGTGAAAGAAAACAACCAGATAGGTATGGGTTCTCTTTGATTGATTCTACTTGTGCCTATGCTTTAAATTCTAGTACTGATGAGCCTAGGACTGTAAAGGAGGAATTTAGAATGTCTGATTCAGACTCATGGTTAAAAGCCATGGAAGAAGAGATGGCATCTTTAGAAAAGAATGAAACTTGGAGTCTGGTGCCCTTGCCTGAAGGCAAGAAAGTTGTGGGCTGCAAATGGGTATTCAAAAAGAAGATTGGTCTGAATGGTAGTGTAGAAAAGTACAAGGCAAGACTGGTTGCAAAGGGTTATTCCCAGGTCGAGGGAATTGATTATGGGGAGATATTTTCTCCTATAGCAAAGCTGACATCTATCAAAAAAAAAATTCACTTGTAGTAGCGTATGACTTAGAGGTCGAACAAATGGATGTGAAGACAAAATTTCTTCATGGTGATCTTGAAGAAGAAATCTATATGTCCTAGCCTGAGCACTTTGTTGAAAAAGGTAAAGAAAAATTGGTATGAAAATTAAAGAAGTCTTTGTATGGGTTAAAGCAGTCACCTAGAATGTGGTACCAAAAATTTGATACTTTTGTATTGTCTTAGGGATTTGTGAGATCAAAATCTGATCACTATGTATATTATAAAGCTGAAAGTGATTGAGTTCTTATTATTGCTCTTTATGTTGATGATATGTTGTTCATAGGCAATAGTAAGCTAATGATTTCTGATCTTAAGTCTTAGTTGTCTACTAAGTTCGAAATGAAGGATCTTGGTGCAGTAAGGTATATTTTGGGGATGGAGATAACCAGGGAAAGGAAGAATAGAAAACTATGGCTCAGTCAAAGTAAGTATATCAGGATTGTTCTTGAAAGATTTTGTATGAATGATTACAAACAGCTAGTGGTTCCAGTCTTGTAGGGAATGAAGCTATCTATTGAGGACTATCCAAAATATCCTCCTGAGATGGAGGACATGACCAGTGTACCTTATGCTAGTGCGGTTGGTAGTCTCATGTATGCAATGGTTGGTACAAGACCAGACATTGGCCAAGCAGTGGGAGTTCTTAGTCGGTTTATGGCTAAACCTGGAAGGACACATTGGGATGTTGTAACTTAGAGAGTTTTCAAATATTTGAAGGGCACTTCATATTTTGCTTTGTGTTACCATGGGAATTTGGTTGAATCACAAAGGACTCTCAGCATTCATGGATATGTAGATTCTGATTGGGCAGTGGACATTGATAGCAGGAGGTCCACTAGTGGATATATTTTCATGATGAATGGTGGTGCAGTGAGCTGGATGAGTAAATGGTAGGCTATAGTCGCTTTGTCCACTACGGAGGTTGAATACATGGAAGCTACTCATGCTTGTAAAGAAGCAGTTTGGTTGAAATGTTTGTGTTCTAGCATTGGTTTTGATGCAGGGGAAATAACTATTTTCTATGATAGAGTGCAATTTGTCTAGCAAAGAACCCTACTTTCCATGCCAGGACGAAACATATTGACATATAGTATCACTTTGTACGAGATATGGTGGAGGATGGAAACGTTAGTTTGGAAAAATTTGATACTTTGGAGAACGTTGTAGATGCATTCACGAAGCCACTGAGCACAAACAAGTTCAGGTGGTGTGCCAGTTCAATGGGCCTTAGTGCCCATGATTTTTAGTAAGTTTTGTTGTGCTCTGGGGGTGCCTATGTGATCTTCGTCAAGTGGGAGATTGTTGGAAAAGTATGCCTCAATCATCATAGGTTGAAACCTCCATTGGAGTCAAGTCGGTGTGACAGCTCTTATGTCTGGCTGACTAGCAGTTTCGAACATCATGTTTTGTATAGGTCATTGTGACCTAGCTTTTGTCTCACCAAAATTTTACACTTTGGAGCTATCGCTGTGACAAGAATCTTTCAGTGTGACCTCTTACCGCTCGTAGAGATCTTTGGCCGACAGGCCATTCAATCGTGAATCAGGGAGACTCATGACGACCACGAGCTTCGGGATAACCTATGTCGGTTCGGTGAGAAGTCATAGTGAATAGCCAATGTCTCACCAACAGTGTAACACTTGGGTTCATCAGAGTAACATGTTTGTTTTGTTATGATGTCTTGGTGAAGAGCCAATGTCTCACCGACAGAGGTTCAACTAATGGTCTCAATGTAACACGGTGGTTTCGGTAAGAAGTCACAACGACTTTGGTGAGTCTTGCCGATGATAAGAAGTCCTCGGTATAGGTCTTGGCGAATGGTGGTCATCGGTGTAACATATATGTGTTCAATAAGAACTCTCAGTGAAGGTGTTAAGTCTTGCCGACTATTCTTTAGATCTCGGTATGACTTGAATGTTTTCGCTGTGAGGTCTCAGTGATATTAATAAGTCTTGTCGACTAGTGATTAGAGCTCGGTATAACATGTGACTTTGGTATAACCTTTGGTGACTCGGCGTGAGGTCCTGGTGAAGAATGATTCTCTTGCTGAATGGTAAACTCACATCTATGAGACTTTTGGGCCTCACTATGATCTCCTGGAAAAAGCGATAGGTCTCGGCGACTGTTTGGTGATTTGATGTAACACATGAAAGCTCATTAAAACATCTTGGTGATAATGATAACTCTTGGCGACATCGATATGAGTCTTTTAGGGCATCGGGGAGACACTTCTTGTGTCTCACTGACATGCCGATACAATGTGGGCTCTGTTGACCATTTGACCGTCCTATGTGGAGTCTTGTGGACCAATAGGAGAAGCCGAATCTGAACAGTTGGAAGATTGTTCATTGTGATGGTTCTGTGAGGAAGCTTGACAGACATGGAATGACATGGTTATACTCTGTGATTGCATTTTGTGATCGGTTGGTTGGATCGACGGATTGTTTGGTGGTTGTATGATCAGTAAATGTATTCTAATCTGTAAAGACTGTAACTTGAAGGTTCCTATACAAGATTGTTCATGGTGAATGATGATTTAATCAGACATCTGAAAGATAAGTCTAAAGCTTGTATGTAATCTTTATTACTATAATACAAAGTGACTTCTCTTGGTGTGGTGGGTTTTTCTCCCGTAAGGGTTTTCCCACGTATATCTAGTGTTCATCTGTGATTGTCAAATACTTTGTTTCTGATATTTATTTCATAGTGCATCTTATTTGAACTGTAATTGAAAATTAAAAGTATATCTGCATTCTTCTCTGAGGTTTTTACGTTAGGAGAGTTGTTTCCGCATCTAGCTTTCCTTACACAAGATACAAATTTATACAAAGATATAGACGCACACAGTTTTATATACATATATTTATACTTGTCATAGAGATCATTGTAATCTATAGAAAATAGTGTATTTCTTCCATTGTTATTACTCTAGAAAGAACCCAACATTGCATATAAGTTATACATATATATATATATATATATATATATATATATATATATATATATATATATATATATATATATATATTTACATAGTAAAAATTCTACCTTGACTATATATATAAGAGTAAATATTACAAATATATATATATACCTACTTAATGAATACATTTACAAATCTGAACAGAGAGTTTTCATAGCTATAAGCTTAAAATCTAGAATAGAAGCACAGTAACTTCACTGTTTATTGTTACAAACTCGAATTTACATGCAAATATGGTTGTTTACACTGTATTGTTTCTCTAGAAATATGTGAATTTCTGAATATCACTGCTTTGTTTGAGTCATCTTTTATCTTTTTTGAATTTAGAGAAAATACATAAGGCCATATTGTGAGCTGAAAATGAAATTTTATAGCAAATATAGACTATAGAAAACACAGTTATAATTAGCAAATTTTCTGAAAAGAGTGGGTTGCATTTTGCTTAAACTATTTAACTTACTGTGAGCAAA
This sequence comes from Sequoia sempervirens, assembly GCA_007258455.2. Lineage (NCBI taxonomy): Eukaryota > Viridiplantae > Streptophyta > Pinopsida > Cupressales > Cupressaceae > Sequoia > Sequoia sempervirens. Next base: position 15,573 of record VDFB02353366.1, read on the forward strand.
ACTAATTTAAAAGAAAAAGAATTGAAACTAAATTTATTTTGCATTGAAAACCATTTGAAAATTGTACAAGGAAACTTTATTTTACTGAATGTATGCAGGAAAGCTATTTTGACAAACTTTGTGAAAACCTTAGATAATGATGAAATTTCTTTGAAATTAGAAATGGGTAAAATCGAATGTGAAATTAGATAAAAAATACATTTTTTACTATATTTTGAGAAACTTTCAGGACAGGATGCCGAGGGTGGACCCACAAAGACGGTAGTTTTACCTCTTCTAAAACTATCATTTATTTTTATTTTATTTTGCTTGGCCAAGCACTTGCACCATTGAAATAGATAGAATTAAAAGCCTAAAACTAAATGAATATAGGTCTCTGCCACGTCCTGTTTGCAAGAATTATGTAATTCTCATGTTAGAAATGCATATAGGCATCAGGCTTGCATCGAGAGTTCCCTCTTGCGTTGTTTTAGGTTGCTAGGCTCCTCGTGTAGGGCTAGGGAAGTGTTGCACTTCATGGTTGGGTGGAAAAGGTGCCTTAATCACACTCTTGGCCCCATCTTGCAAGAAGACCAGTGGTGTCATGGTGGTTGAGGTTCAGAGATTTAAATGTTATAAATGTATTCATGTATTAATTGGAATGGCTTGTAAAGCCCACTTGCAAACGTAATTTTATTTTTAATTCTGTAATGTAACATTGAAATAGATGTATTAATTGAAAGTTAGTGATGTAATTGAAAACTTGAGAAAATTTATGAAAACTCAAAGATATGCAAATGGAAATCGTATATGTAACAATGCAATGATCCTTATTGATAATTATACTTATTTCTTTTGCATACATGGAATGAGAACTTATTCTGAATTTTCTATTTTAGCATTTATGGAAGATTATGATATATGCATCTTTTGTTTTATCACACACTTGGAATGTATTAAGTTGGTAAATTATATGGCTAAATGAACATCAATTTTTGAGTGTTACACCTACAATGCCACCTCCTAAGATGTTTGCTTACTTACATCTTGAAACAAAAGTAGAACTAAAGTTCCCTACACAAGGTGAATCTAGTTCTTCTAGACAAGAAAACTCTCAACCATTTGATGATAAAAAAGTAACAAAAACTCCCATCAACCTTGAAGAAACATATGGCAAAGGATTCAAAATTTTGAGAAAAAAAGAATGTGACAACAATTGAACATGGAATTTATCAACTCCTAGATCAACATTCAAAAGATGAAAACAAAAAAGGGTTAGGATATCAATATCCCTCTCATAACTACACGCCTCATAGAGAATATTAGAGGCTTTGTGCATGGTGATCTTTGATTCCCCTCCCGATCTAAATTTCCTCCTTCCTACAAAGCAACCCTTGCTTAATAACAATAACAGGGATGAGAGGATTACTTTAGGTCCTCCTCATTCCATTAGAGAGAAGGGTGAATCTAGAAAATTCAAGAGGCCTTACAAGTTACAAAAACTAAAGTTTCCTCTCCACCCACCACCTAAAAGTGAAACAAAATTACAAATAATTTTAAACAAAGAACTCATAATATTGGTCACCTATGACTAGGTAATTGGTGATATATCCTAAAGATGCCAAAATTCCACATTATGCATATCATCACATTCTTGGATGTATAGTAGTGATGAGTGTTGTACATTGAAATAAATATTGAGAAAGTATCACTTTGATGGTAATAATTGCTATCTAGTGATCCCATGACATACTCTCCTACTCCTTGTAATGAAATAGTTGGAGAATCTTCCATTCTCACTTTTTCATGACCTTTCCCATCACCTCCCTCAGCTCATTTTTGTCTCGCACTCAGTGGGGGCACGAATTTGTTAGCCTTGTCCTAGTAATGCAATTGTCACTATCCCTTAGCTATGGTGTTCCCCTTCTTCTTACAGAAACTAAGATTGATAGGTGGATGACTTGCTTAATGATTTACTTGCATTTTCCTTACTAGTCTTTTGTATTTTCTTTTACTTTTTCTCTTGTTTGATTGCACATGCATAATGTGATCTACCATGATATTTTTTTAATGTTATCTCTCTCTCTTTCTCTCTCTCTTTGTGGCATTCCTCTATTTCTACCTTCATTCTTCTCTATATCATGCATCTCTTTCACTTTTTATCTTTCGCTTTTTGTTTTATGTCTTCCTTTTTGGGATGACACAAGGCATTAAGATGTTCATGTCTCTTTCATGTTGACCCAAAAGGAATTTTTATTTTATTTTACCTTTTTTTCTTGTCTTTTTCTTTTCTATTTTCATGTGTTTTCCTTTTGGGGATGACACAAGGCATTGATACATTTAGGTCTCTTTCATGTTGACCCAAAAGGCCTTTTTCTTTTCTTTTACCTTTTGCACTTGTCTTTTTCTTTTATTTTTTCTTGTGTTTTCCTTTTAGGGATGACACAAGGCATTGAGACATTCATGTATCTTTCATGTTGACCAAAAAGGCCTTTTTTTACCCTTTTTGCTTGTCGTTTTCTTTTCCTTTTTCTTTTTTTTTCCTTATGGGGATGACGCAAGGCATTGAGACATTCATGTCTCTTTCATGTTGACCCAAAATCCCTTTTTCTTTTTTTTCCCTTTTTCACTTATCTTTTTCTTTTCATTTTTCTTGTGTTTTCTTTTTGGGGATGATGCAAGGCATTGATACATTCATGTCTCCTTTGTGTTGACCCAAGAAAAATTCCTATTTCTTTTTCCTTTTCTTTTTCATTCATCTTGTATTTTTCTTTTGGGGATGACGCAAGGCATCAAGACACCCTATGTCTCTTCCATGTTGACCCAAAAGGTTTTTCCTTTTTTTCACTCTCTTTGTGTCATTCTTCTAGTTCTATGTGTATTTGGGGGATGATTAAAGTTTCAAGATCCTTACAAAATATTGCAACAAAGAACATACTGACCCCAAATCCATAGATCCCTTGTGTGTTTGGTGTTTTCATTTTGGGGGCAACCCCTTCCCTTTCTCTTTCTTTTCCTTCACATGATGTAGCCTTATTCGAAAACATATGACTTGGCATAGGGACTTCCAAGTTGGCTCTCATGTCTTCCTTCTTGTTTGCATTTTCCATTTGCTACTTTAAAGTAATTGCTCACAACATGGCGTTTATCAACTTCTTTAAAGTGGGGGCATACATTGGCATTGATTCTTTTGCATTTTTTTCTCTTTTCTTGGTTCTTAGTGCAACCTTCTTACTTCATATGATGTGTTTGTTGCTTTGCGGATGACATTGGGTGTGATTTCCTTCATAAGTGTGATCTATCTTAGCATATTGCATTCCTCTTGGTGGATTGAGTTGTGATTTTTTTATTCTTTGATTGGTCCTCTCTTGGAGACATTAGACACAATGTTCCATAAGTTAAAGACCTCACATGAACTAAGAAAAACTCCTTTGAAAACTCTTTACATTTTGCATTTTTTATATGGCCACATTGCATAACACAACTTGCATGCATGTGGAGCCATTGATTTTGTTCATGAGATCCAAGCATACAAAGTTTTGCTTGTCTCATGAAGCTCGAAAAGCCATTTTATTTTATGGAACCTTATTAAAGTTATCAGGAGGTATAACTTTGGTATGGTTGAGTGGGAAGCCCATTCTACTGCATGACTCTCCCCATAGCCACCTGGGTGTGTTTGAGTGCATATCAACCATGAGTGTATGTTTCTCATCTTCTAGTACTTCTCACCTAGAAGAAAACCATGAGTTTTGTCACCTAAGAGTGAGTATGTGTTTTCTTGAAAAATAGCCTAGATTTGATCCACATTAGGATGGAAAAACGATCAAATCTTGATCTGATTCTCTCTTTTATTTTTCTTTCCTTTTCTCCCTTTCATCTTTGGTAGTATATAAATGGTATTGTCATTGCTCTTTACATAATTTTCATGTGTGTTCCTTTGTGCTTATTTTTGGTTTGCTATGGTTTATTGATCCTAGGGGATTGATCACCCCTCTTGATTTTTGTTGTCTTATCTTTCAAACATGGGTGTGCTCAAATCCCTCTTGATGTGCATGTTTGGCTACTTTACTGTGATTTTGAAGTAGGTTCATCATCTCACTAAAGTGGGGGCTAAATGTAGCTTAGAAAAATGGATCTTTGGAAATTTTCTCTCTCATTTGGGTCCTTCTTCTAGATCTTGGCTTAGTTTTTCCTTGATTTAATGTTGCAATGTGGTTAACACATTCATATTTGGTCTTGGGACATTGTGAACAAATAAGAATTTTATGATTCCTTGCAAAAGTATTGTGAAGTGTTGTAAAACACCTTCACACTTTAATATATTTTACCTAAATAACCTCTTTTTGTCATTTAGCAAGCCTTATTTCAAAGTGTTGTAACAAAATTTCACACTTTTCTAGGCTTGTCATTAATAATTGGACCTTCCAAGTTATGCTTCAATTGGCCCCATTTTACACTTATAGGCCAGCCTTAAGTGTATTTTTGAAAATAATCCCGATGAACATAATTTAAAATATCTAAATTCTGAAACCCACTTTAAATGCCTTTTGTGAGACCCATTTTCCATTAGGGGAAAATGAGTCCCCTTAGGCCCAAAATTCAAAATTAATTCAAAATTCTGGTAGGTTTTTAAATTCTAAGTTCTAAGGTCAGCATGTGATGTATTTTTGGGACTTATGGCATAATTGTCTATAAATATAAGGTTTTTCTAGTCATTTCACCCCCAATCTTCCAATAAATTAGTTAATTAATTGCTCAAGCATTCTAAGCACTTCAAGCATCTTCAATTATACATCCATTGGAGCTATTACTTGCATGTTTGTAGAATTCTACTTCAAGGCTTTAGTGAGTTGTAGGATTGATTTTGTTCATTCATAATTCTCTTTCCATATTTCATTTCATTTTCAAGGGTTTAATTACCAACTCGAGGTTTTACCAAGGAAAAGCCCTATTCACTAACCCTACAACAAATTTTCCCTCTCATTGCATGCGATTTGCAGGTCTAGGTTATAGATTTGTCAAAGAGAAAGACTGGAAAAGTTGTCAAAAATTTATCAAAACTATTAAAAGTTTTCAAATCCGTAAGAGAAGCTTGGAGAAAACCTATAGGTTGAATAAGATAGCTTCAAACGCAAATCTGAATCAAGAGCAAAAGAGCAGATTGAGGGCTATAGTTTCCTATTTTGAATTTCCAAAAATCTAGAGGTGGACTGATTTTCCATTAGTGGAAAATGATTCCCACTACCCAGGCTCAAACAGGAATTTTGAAGATCTTAGTACCTAGTTATATGAAACCAGTTTGGGTAAAGTCTTCTTGAAGTGGGACTACATTGTTGACCTTGGCGTATGAGTGCTAGTTGGCATCAATAGTGATTTTTTTTGGATTCCAAAACTCCATTCCATCTCTCTCTAGTTTCCAGGTGCACACTTTTAATCTTATAGTTATCTATTTTAGTTTACTTATATTTCTAGGTATTTTTTCATATCACATTGTGTTTTCAAACATCTTGCATTTTCTAAGTTTTGCATTGGTAGTTAATCTATTTTATCATTTTTTAACCTTTAAGATAATCCCCTTTGATAGATTTCAATCTCATTGGCATTGGAATATCAAGGTTTTGTTCTTGAGTGAGCCATTAATATTTTTGTACCTCTCTCCTTTTAGGTTCAAAACCCTAGAAGTGTAAGAGTGACTCACGTCAAAAAATATATGGTTCAAAAATCATTATATCACCTAAGTAATCATAATATGAATGAAAAAATTAAGAGTTAAGCATCCTAAGAGTTCACAAGATCATTCAAGGACATTCAAGAGCATTTTTAAAGCATTCAAGGGTAGATTTCATCATCATTCATTGTAGCAATTCAAGATCCATTATCATATCAGAGGAATAAAGAATCAAGCATGTTGTTGAGCTAGTGTTGTGGTGTAGCATTTAAGATCCAATATCAAGCCTTGTTCTACATCTAATTCAAGATCAATATCTACATTATTCATGTTAGATTGTAGATTTATATTCCAAGACATCATTCAAGGTATCATTATTCATGTTTCATGTTTCATGTTCAAGTTTCATTGCTTCATCATATGGTTTAATTACATAAATGGGGTTTTACCAAGGAAAACCCCTTTTCCCTAACAATCACTTATTTTTTCTCCCTCTTCTTGTGTAATTGCAACTCTAGGTGCTTTTAGGTTTGAAGGATCTTTCAAGACTATGTTGCAAGATTGAAGAAAGTTTTCAAAGTTGTCTCCTTATTTGCAAGATCATGAAAAGTCACCTACAAGTTACAAATTAGGGTTTTTGACTTATATATTTGGTTTAAAGGAAGCTAGAGGATATCACCAAAGAATACCATAATTTGAGCCAAATCTTTATATTGGGATTGGAGACATGCAAAATTGGCTTAATGCATTTGATTAGGTCATACTCATCCATTCATCAAATAAATCAAGTTTATTTGGTCAATCTCCTAAAGTCATCAATTTAAATTAAATAAATCAACTTGATCCTAACACCACCCTCCTTGATTAAATAAATCAAACCTTTATTTAATTAAGGTTGAAATCACCTTTCATCTCCCTTTAATTTAAATCCCTAAATCTAAGTCAAATGGGTCAAAGAACCTAATCATCATGTTAACTAGTCTAATCCTAATTAATCTAATCTAACCACCCATCACATCCTCTAGCTTTTCCCACTTGCACCAATAAAGGATTTTAATTCATTTATAAATTCCTTGTTTTCCCTCAACAAACCATCTTTTGGGAACATTCTCCAAGTTTGAATTATGAAAGAAGGTTGACTTGTCCCTTCCAACATGGCAATAACTCCCCTCTTACATGTCCCCCACTTAGCATTTAACTCTCAAATTCAAATTTGAATATCCCCCTCTTTGGCACATTGACCAAAACTTGCACATTCCTCAACCACTCACAATGTGACAAGTGGCTTCATCTCATTGGCTAAATCTTTGTCCCACATTTATCCATTTATCTATTTCTCTCATCAAAATATTCTATAAATGGAAAACTTCATTCTTCATCAACCCATCTACAACCCTCATGCAAACTTACTCTCTTCAATTGAGAACTAATTTTTCCCATCACCATTGCATTTGCATCATTTGAGTTTTAGCAAGGATTGGGAAAGGGTCATTTGCACAATTGACACCAATCCAATATGGAATAGGAAAAATGTGAAATTGGCATTGGAATTAAGCATTGGAGTTGAGAAAAAATGAATGAAAGATTGGAGGGAATTTGAGCATTAAACTTGGAGTTCATAAAGCATTTTTTAATGCTTGGAGATTTCACCGCATGCTTTAATTTTATTTTTTAGGCTAACTCATTTGGTTTTGGGCTTTAAAATGAATATTTCAAAAAGATTTCAAATTTTCATTGCGAAAGGGTTAAAATGAACTTTAGGAAAATTGACTATATTTTGTTTAAAGGTTAACAAATTGAACAATCATTGCTTTGTGGATTTAAAATGAACAAGTGCAAAAAAAAATTTGTGATTGCTTACTTAAACTAACATCATCAAAAAGGATGTATGCACTTCTCTCAAGCTTTACAGCGAACTTGAGAATCAAACAACCCTTTTTGTGATCTTAGGTTGAGATAAAATGATCACCTCCACACTTAATTTTGGGTTTAAAATTGAAAAAAACATTGTGCAAGTGTGAGTAGAGCATTATTGCGTACATTCTCTTTCTTTGTGTTGCAAAAAAGGATTGATCGAGTTACAAATATTGTCTTTGCTCACTTTTTTTTATCTTAGAGGGCCTACCTTGGGGAAAAAGTACTCGCCCAAGAGAAAGACTCAACCGATAACACTCTAAAGCCAACAGTATTTCCAATAGGGATATAAATGTGAGTATTGGAATAAACGCCAATATCACATGGTTGGCTTCGACAAGATGGATCTGAAAAGGGACTCTCGCCGTATGGGTCAATCTCCACAAATGGAAATTCTGAACTAAAACCCTTGTTTGTAGTAACCAACTAGTCCATCCAACAAGTTTATCAAAGTGGTGCATTGGAACTTAGATTCCAAGAGGATACATGCCATGTCCGATCTTGGTTAAAATATAGAGGTTAAGACTTCATTCTTAACATACCTTTACATTTTTCCTTGGTTGCATGTAAAATCATCTCTTCTACTACGAAGGGCATGAGGCAAGCCCACCATGAAAAACTTACCAATTGAGCTAGGATGTTATATTGCTTGTGAGTCAAAACACTTGCTTGATTCAAAAACATTGGGAAATAGTCATTTAATGTGAGAATCAAAATTTCAAACCCCTTAGATAGAGTAAATACCTTTGAAAAAACCCAAGAGCTATTGCTTACCCTAGGGATTACATCTCTAGAGGTTTCTAAGTAATTGGGTTCACATCTTAATTTTCTCTTACAAAGGTCAACATTAGGCGACCCTTGTCCTATTTTCTTGGAACTTCCACATAGCACTTTGTGGGATGAAAAGAAGTTGTGACATTGGAAATTTAGTTTGAAACATAATCAAGCATGTTTTTTTGGTAAAAAGAAGTCAGTAAAGAAAACATAAAAAAATTGGACCCCACACATGTGCTTGTTTGTATTTTTACTATCTTTCGAGCAAACATTGGTCTCTTGGTTTGAACTACTCTTAGAGAAAATCATGTTCTTCAATATCCTAGCCTAGTACACAAACTCTCTCTAAGTCTCTTAGGATCAAAATCAAGCACTTTATCCATCCTAAACATTTATCATCTCATCCCACCAAACAACTTTAGAGCTTTGGAAACATCATTCTAGACTTGGGTAAATCATCAAAATCAAAATCATCTTGTTTAGTTAGGAGTATGGGAATGCATCATTTCTCATACCTCTAGTTAAATTAATACCTCTTTGAACAAGTTCACCATAAGATAACATAAAACATCTTAGGGTTTACAAGTTCATTATCCAATCAAAACAATCAAAGTCAAACCCTAAGTCTAGCATTGATCCAAAGTCCCTGAACGTTCAACACTCATATCATTCATCCCTTTTCATCCTTCATCTCATCATTGGTCCTAAACACCCTAGAGGTCACTTTTACAACAAGGTCAAAACACAAGAGGAACATGGAATATAAAATTGATCCATACATCATGAGTAATCCAAATAAATTGAACTTTCAAAGCCTTACAACGCCAATTAATTATCAACACTCACATCTATACAATCCATACATGGGATCCTTACCTTCTACAAATGTCAATGGTACAAATGTGAGTATGCCTAGTCAAAATTTTGGAACACCTTTCTCGATGGTAGAATTAAATTCAAGTCCAAACCTAAAAATTTATCAACTGAACAATCAATGCATCATCCTTCAAATGAACAACATCATCTCATCAAATCCCAACATGCCAAATGCGAATGTACCAAGTACAACTTTACAAAACATGAACATTTTGAATCCAAACTTGGTAAACGTTGGGATGGATATGTTTGAAAATCATATGAATATTGTTCAAAGTCCAAACAAGATGTTAACAACTCCATGTATTAATCCAAGTCAAGGTAACACAATGCAAAATAAAAGTTACCTAAATCAAGGCAATGTGATTCCCAACATCAACAATGTTCAATTCTAGCCCACAATACCAAATTTGAACATCATCACAAGTCAGAACATTGTCCAAAATCAATTTTTCCATGATCCCATTC
>VDFB02353367.1:0-56082 GCA_007258455.2 Sequoia sempervirens
ACTACAAGTCTCTCAAACTCAACAACATAATCTTCCACTTTGCCTTCTTGCCTCAGCTGTGCCAATTCACGGAAATGAATCTTTGGATCTTTCCTATCAAATCTCGCTGTCAGTCTCTGGCTGAAATCTTCTAAGGTTGTGATGGAGTCATGTCCTTGTGTTACCATACCATGATACCTCCATTCATGGGCCAATCCCTCAAGATGCAAGGTGGCAAATTTGATGGCTTCCTCTTCATACATTGGATTCAATGAGAAATATGTTTAATTTCTGCAACCAAGCCCTTGTTGAGGAGCTCCCTGATCTGTCAAAAACTGGAATGGTAATCTTTCCCAAATGATGCGATATCCTTCCTATCTTCATACCTTCTCCTATGCCCACTCCTTGTCTTCATGTCATGAAATTCTGTGAAAGTTAAGTCTTTGTGTATGGCAGTGCTCAGAGCATGATATTCATTATGAAGTCTGGCAATTTCATCCTCCTACTCAGGCTGCATTTCTATTTGTTTTTTGCTCCTTTTTCCAGGAATTTGGCTCTGAAAGTTTTTGCAGATGCTGCTGGCTTCACCACCCCCAAGCTGCTTCCTGCAGCTCCATTTGGCATGGTCCTTCCAACACTCAGTTGCTGGTTCAAACCCCTCAAAAGCTGGACCATTTCTACCATCATCTCCCTCATGTTAGATTGAAATTCTTTGGTTTCCCTGACGAACTGCTGACCTTCGCCATCCTTGTCTCCCATGGTAGCCTTTTCTTCACCCTTAGCTGATATCTCAGATCTCTGTTACTCATGAAAGGTCACTCAGGCTGGCAGGATGCCAAGCTCTGATACCACTAAAAGATACCAATTACAGTTTGACTCACAACAACAATGAATGAAGTCTCAAAATGATAACCAAAACACAGATTTATTCGCAGCAACACTAAATATTCATAGAGAGAAAAATATCAACTGCAGATTAAGGTAGATCAATTCACAGCTCAATAACCAGTATGCAACACTACAAAAATAACACTGAGAATTTATTGAATTATCATATCTGGCACAGTAAATGATAATTCCCAGGTCTGGTCACAGATCGCAGGCCTGAGGACATACAATACATATAGCTGGTGCACCCAAGCAATGGACTGAGCAATAATATCTAACCAAATGATGGCGATCAAAAGCAGCCACAGATACCCCTGGTAATGCAGCGATAATAATCTGAGTGCCCTGATAGGTTGAAAGAGGCGATATGATTTGATAATTGGCGCCCTTGCAGTGGCGCCTTGCCTTCATGTGATTTCCCTGCCCGAACCTTACAATAGCCTCCCGCATAATGATGAACCTGTTCGAGGTTTGGAGGTGATCGCATGTGAGCTCTGGGCGTGGCGCGAGCCAAAGGCTCCGCCACCAATCACCTATTCACACTGCAATGCAGTAGCTGCTAATCGGCTCCTCAAACCTGAAACGAAAGATGCAACAGAGGGTGAATTTGCTGATGCGGAATAGTAAGGAAACCACAGTTGCAAGGCAGGGTTTTTGTCCCACCTTGTAATGAATCACAGACGTTTTTGTCTCCATCAGACTTGCAAGACTGTGCATCCAACTGTGGTAATTAACTTCAAGCAAAACACTAGCATATATACTAACAGCATTGCCCCCAACTGGGTCGGCCCAGTTTAAAATAAAAATAATTATTATTATATTAATTAAATATATATTTAAATTAAATTAGTGTTAAGAAACACTGTTTTTCCCGCTCAAATTGAAATTAGGGCTTAGAGAACATCGTGGACATGACAATTAAGGTCAAATCAAGTTGAAATCTGTTTGATTATTTTTAACTGTATGCAGCCAATGCCTAACATTGTAAAATAAGAGTCTTATTCTGATTATCCACTTAGATATTTCTTAAGCTATTTCTTTGGAAAATTGTACATTAGACGCTTTGTTACATAACTTTAGCCTCTATCCAGGCATTTCTCCCGTCCTTTGTGCTGACAGGGTCTGGAATCTGTAATTTTTACCAGAAGAACTACATTACACAGCCTGAGCATCCCATTCATAATTCAATTGAGTTGAAATCAAAAGCCACTGATAAGTTTCATGCTGACCAAATTTCATACTCAAGTACTCATGCAATCCTGCTTCAGGGACAGCAGTAAAGTGACTGTCAGATAGATGCATTTCTTCAAAAGGACCTCAATTGGTATCTGTATCCATCTTCTCTCTAACAAGCCAAAAACAGTTGACAGAATCAAAGAATTGTGTAGCTATTTATATTCAATTACCTTTCTGTACTGAAACCTACCCAATCATGTTTCCTTCAGTGTTACATTTGTCAGACTTGTCTTTTTTCCGGCAACAGAGATCCTTAAATTGTAAGCTAGAAGCCATGTGAGGCTTGATCAGGGAGGCTGGAAAATTTGCTCTAGAGTTAGACTGAATGGCTATAACAGTAACCATTACCACTAAGGTCTATGGTTGAGAAACTTAACATCGACAGTAAACAAGAAGAAAATCTAGTAGAGATTTTCTCAGTTGTAGAAAAAATCTAAATTAAAAACAAAGAGATGAAGCAATTCAACCACAAATTAAAGGATTACTTATCCACCCTCTACACCTCATAGTAGGATATTGAAAGCATCCTCCAATATGATGAGTCATATTTCTTTCCAATATCATCAACAGCCACAACCAATTAGATATTTCCTTAGTCATATGCAGAGCGAAGTTAGATTTGATATGATAGGGGAGGCAGTCATTCACTTGAACTAAGGCTTAAGCACCCAAAATTACCAGACACCTTGAAGCTATCAATTAATTATGTTTTCAAAAATGAAGATTAAAATAATTACTTTTTCATTTTGGATTTTAAAAAACTGGCTGATTTTCTGCAGGGACAGCTGGCTGTCCCTGGGATGGTTGGGGGACTCCTGAGATGTCCCCAGCATTGGGGATGTCTGGCCATCCCCATGGCATCCCCCTGTCTAGGGAATGTTTCCAGGATAGCTAGGGCATTTTTTCAAAAATCAGGGATGGCTCAGGGATGTTACTAAGGCGTCCCCGGGAATTTTTTCAAAAATAGAGGTAGGATATACATACTGGTGACTTCGATTGTCCCCTTGTAAGAAACCAGCAAAATTTTTACTGCAAAATGCAAGTCATAGCAGAAAATAGTTAAATTGTCTATATCCATAGTTACCTCCTACAACTTTGTCTTGATTGCAACTAAATTTGAACCATCCAAATCAACACCTGTTGAGATTTTCAGACCTTCTCTGTCATTAGCATCCCCAGCGGCATCTTCCACATCCTTCTCTGCCATTGTCACATTCTTAGGAAGGAAGAGTAGAAACTCTAACCACCCCCTTACCTCCTCAGAAGGAACCACTTGAGATAGCTTATCACAAAAGTATGCAACAAGGTCACACAGGAGTGCAGGGATCCACTATCCTCAATACCCTCTTTTCCCAAGTTACTCTTAACTAGATCAAGAAGAATAAGTTTGTACATCAAATTTTTTTAATGCAACTGGTGGTTAGAAACCCAATCCTGCATGAATGGATCCCTGCTACTATTGGCCAACTTGCAATGAGCCATAAGACCTAAAGAAACAATAACATAACAGGCAAAACATACACATCAAAATCCTACCCAAGCCCAATTCAAAAGTCACCACTGAAATCAATCAAACCATCTGTTATGGGAAAAATGATGATGTGCCATAGATAATAAGCATAACACACATCAAACTAAACTTCCATTAAATCATCATCAATGCACAAATTGGGACACAAGACAAGTAAAGCTGGTACTCACCTTTGGGAAAGCCAACCAAAATGGATTGCAAATGGCAATAAAAACTGATTATCATTGTGGCTTCTCTTGTTTTATGATTTCTTCCAAACCATCCTACTCCACTTAGAACTAACAAGGGATGTAAAAGGAATTAAGTCAATTCCTTTATTAACAAGCCTGACACCCCCTTACATTTGGGGAATAGTGAGCAAAGGAAATGGATTCAAAATTCTTTCCAAGGATAATTGCTGCTTCTAAAAGCCCACAGAGTTTTCAATTTGGGCAATACACTTTTTGTAGGCTAATCACATTTGCCGAATCCCTATTGACCATCAATTTCTTACATTCTTCCACCTTTGAGAAGGCAAGTCCTATTATCATTGTCTCCCATTTTGCTTCACTGTTGATTTTTGACCCAAAAAGGAGCCTTCCTTTAAAACTTCTTGAAGAGTCCCTAATCACCACACCCACTTCCACAAGGCTAGGTTACTACAAGAATCCCCATAAAAATTCAACTTCCAAAATCCCTCAAGAGGAGGGCTCTACATTTCATTACATAGTTTTAAATTCTTTTCTAAATTTTTATCAATGCGAAAAAAGCTATAAATTTTTTATTCTGTAACAATTTCTAAAAAAATTATAAAAGTAAAATTCTGCATGAGAGATTTTCTATTGTTATGGAGGGTTGGACCATTCTTCGGAAAGGAAAATACAGTTTTTCTGAAATTGTTTATCTAAATGATTTGACTCTGAGGGTGACACAAAGGGTTTGTAACTGGATATTAAAAATAATTCCCAATTCATATTGTTTTATTCATCAAAATTATGGGAAGGAGACATGGTTTAAAAAACGAGTGTATGCAAAAGGTGTATAATATGCAGTAAATTGGTGCCAAAATGGGTTAAAGTCTTACAAAATGCTTTGAATTTGTTCGAAGAAAGCTAAATCTTATCATTAGTTGAGTTCTGATTCAAGTAAAAGGCTAAATTAAGTATAACTTCTTACAAATGAAATAGATTCCTCTATGGTTAATATTTAAATGCTTCAATATTTGATAATGAAATTTGAATATTTTGTTTCTTCTGAAGAAAGCTAATTCATATAATTAGTTGAATTTTGATTCAGTTTGCAAGATTCAATGAGAAACCAAGCACATGAACCTAGATCTAGATGAATGAAGACAAGTTACACAAACTACAGGAAAACTCAAATAATGTAGAATGCAAATATCAGCTATTCCAATATTGAGGATCTGGAAAGATATGATACAAAAGAGTGCTTACAAATATATAGGCCTCTTGGATGCATGAATCAGGGAGATGACATGTCCAAGAAGTCACGAGTATAACTCTCAATCATTCCCAATCAGGAGGCAAGTTAACTCAATCTAACTAAGAGGTCAAGAGTTCAACTGCCAATCTGTGGATCAGTTCACTCAATCTGACTAAGATAGACAGACGTTGACTGAATAGAGGTGGCACCTGACTTCTGTAAATCAAGGATTGATGAGGTAGTGGTGGAATTGTATACCTCAAGTCAAGATGAACATGCCATTATTAGCTATCTAGGCAATAAAATTAAATATTCTTAATATCTGAAGTGAACATATTAATAGGTGCAAAACTACACCAACACAAGTAAAAGACTAAATTAAGTATAATTTTTTATAAATCAAATAGATCTCGCTCTGGCTTAGTGTTTAAATACTGAAGTATTTGATTATGAAACCTGAGTGCTTTCACTGCTTCAAAAGTACAGTTTATTTAAAAGTGACAGGAAAATGTATTGAATTGAAGTGTATTCTTTGGCAATTGATCCAATTTTGTGTGCTAGTTGTACCATGTAAACATACAATCCTGTGCAGATTAATGCATAGCTTGTAAGTTTTGGTTTTAGAGACAAGGTCTATTTTAGCAAGAGTTGAGTGATCTTTTGAGTTTAAAAGAAAGAAATTTGGAGAAAACTGTATAGAGAGATCCCAAAGTTAAATGGCCTAAAATATTTTCTATTTTTCTTTAATCATTATGGACTGTGGAAGCTTGAAGGCATTGATCGTTTGAGTCTGCTGATCAAATTAGAACTTGGTTTAGCTATTTGCTGTTATACTTATCAGCCAACTAATTATACTGCTATTTCTCCAAGTCTGCTCATCTCTCCATGCTTAATTTGCACACCGTTTTTTCATGTATCTTTTTTTGAGTTTAAACTAGTTCAATTGCGTTTTCTATAATATCTTTTTTTAAACTTCCATGATCCTAGTTTGGCCGTGGTGTTTCCAGACACAGGCACTCATCTAAATCTGTTTTTTGGATCCAGAGTGTATGCAATAAGTTAATATATCTGTGATACAAAATTTGCAGATTGCAAAATTAGGTTTTCTTGTATTTTAGTCCCTGCTGGTACTCAAACCATTTTATGCTCTGATGTTTATGTGCTTTTTTTGGTTTTTGTGGATATGAAAGATTCTAATTTCTACGTTTTATGATTTGGAAAATGACCCATTCGTTAGGCTATCTTAATTGATTATGCTTTTGTACTTTTTATTTTTCAGCTAAATTATATGGCAGACAAGATGCCAGTTGGTGTATCTGAGAATGAGAGGCAAAGGCCAGCTTATTTACATGCCCCACCCTTGAATGGTATACACCATACTACCATTCTGAACCCAAATCAGACAGTTGACACAGAAATTCAACATACAGTTCTTCCAGAATATGAACGTGTTGCTGCTTCTGCAACTGATCTTGGTGATGTGGCTGTTGGTATCATTTCTCAACGTTCTTTTCACAGTGGTCCTTTAACTGCAGCTCAAGATCGCGTGGAACTGCAAAGTACAAGGTCACTTAATGATGACGAAAGGCAGATTACAGCTCACCAAAGCATAGATAATTCAATGAATAGACTTTCTGCAGGAGAGAATGGGCCTGAAGTTGAGAGAGAGTGGGTTGAGCAAGATGAGCCTGGTGTTTACTTGACCCTCATGTTACTCAAAAATGGCACTAAAGGACTCAGACGAGTGAGGTTCAGGTATTGGAAAAATTTCTAATTCCAATTCCAGTGTTTCTACCAATGCCTTAATAAAATTAGATTTGTTTTAGTTGATTAGAAACCATTTCTAATAAAATTTGGGGTATGTATTGGGACCATTTTAGTTTTGATTATTGTATTGTATTAAAAATAAGCGGTATAAAATTTGTGTATTTTTTGTTATTTATGCTGTTTGATTCACCATGTTTAAAATGCCCATGTTTCTTATGCAGTCGCAAAAGATTTAGTGAGCGGCAAGCTGAAGTTTGGTGGTCAGACAATCGTGCAAGGGTAATTGAAAAGTATGATGTTCGGGGGGTTGACAAGTCAGTGAATGGGGGCTCAGCACAGGCAATGCCATTCAAGGAAGATAGTGTAACTCAGTAAACACGTGATTTCAAGTTTTGATTCCGAGTTTGCTCATCTCTTCATCTTTAACTCAGTTATCAGGTGACAACAAATTTTGATTGAGAGAGTGTAATTGTTTTTAATGGACCATGCCATTTCCGTTGCTTGACAAATTGTCTGACAACTATTTAGCACATTAGCTGTGGAATAATTAAGTCACAACAGCAGATGGGAAAAATGCTATGAATTTTACAAGTGGCATTCCTTGAGTTTAATGCAACACCTTTAAACAGCATATAGTGAAGCAACACGAACAGGTCTTATTGATATTGGCTGCATTTAATAGGCCTATGCTGGTCTTCATCTTGCTTGCAAGTTCGAGTTTTAAGGAAGCATTTCGCCCTGATTTTTCAGAGGCATTGAAAAAGAAGAACAAAGCATCTGTTGTATTCTATAATTGTATCAGAAGCAGATTCAATCCAGGCAGGTTATAGCCGTAGTCAGCACTGATATATATTGCAAGCATATGGTCCAGACAAAGTTACCCATTGTTCTTCTGCGTCTGAAGAGAGCAAGTTCTTAGATTGTAATGGGAGGCATTCTTGTATGATATATATTTATTTAATCCACAGAACAAATTTATATTCAATGATCTTGACCACCATTTGTGGTGATTGTAAATTGTAATATAGGGCTGTGTAGGTTTGCTACACTGCCCTATTGTACACACTATGCAATCAAATGCTGCTGTTGTGCAGATTTTCTTAGCTATTTGGTGTGCAGCCAAAAGCTATTCCATGCTTTTGCACACCCTTTTCATCAGTGCATACAGTGGAATTTATCTTTGGAAAAGATAGCACTCCTATTCTTTTTTCTCTCAAAAAAATTAACAAGAAAATAAGAAGAGAACATGATTCTTTCCTTCCGAGAATTTTTTGTCTTTTAAAATTTGTGAAGTGGTTGATTGTTCAAGGAAACTTTCATATTAAATATGAATGTGGTATCATCCGGAAGGATTTCAATGTGTGACCGGGTTGCCAAAAACAAATGATATTTTTGAAATTGAAAAGACATTAAAACGAAATTGGTGTAGGGTCTGGATATAGCTTTTCCTATGAAAATGGAAATAATGCAAAGAAGATGGCTAGAGTTGATTTATTTCACTTGGAGATACAAGTTGGAATTTTTGGGAATATATTTTTAAAGTTGCTTTCAGGTACTCCCATGGCAAGTGCTGAACAGGTGCAGGGTCTGGATATATTTTTTTCCATGAAAATGGAAATAATTCAGAGGAGATGGCTAGTATGGACTTATTTTGCTTGAAGGTACAAGTTGGAATTTTTTGGAATATATTTTTGAAGTTGCTGTCAGGAACTCTCATAGCAAGTGCTAAACAGGTGAGGTTTAATTTCTTACTTCTGAAAGCTTATCAAATTATTCAGATCAATAAACTAGGCTATAGTTCTCCCAAATCTTAAGACTGGTATGTAGCTAAGTTAATGAGTTCCAACTTGGATATCCCAGAATAAATAGTGACAATACGCTCAGGCAAAGACATCATAATTATTTCCTAAGATGCTATATCCTTATTTTTCAACTTTTATGTTATTTTATGCTAGAATATTGTTTTTGCTTGGTAAATTGTAGCCTAGGGGCTGCGCCATATATTATATCAAAAAAGTTTTACATTCTGGGACAAAAGCCCGATATATCAAAACCAGGGAATTATTCATCCTAGATAGAGAGAATTACACAAAAATCCCTTATGGCTTGTTTGCCTAATTACAAATGTTCCGGGATGATATACCTCCCAGACACACCTATACTATACCATATAATATAGTAGTTTGTTCCACACCCGCACAGAAGGGTTATGCTCCATGCTCCCCGCCTTGGTACGCGAACTCATGGAGCTAGTCAAGATCATAAACGGGCTCCAGGTTGGAAATTCTATTTTAGGACTCACAGCTCCGCTGTGCCTTGGCTCTGTGTCGCATGAGGGTTATGGTTTGA
Source organism: Sequoia sempervirens (assembly GCA_007258455.2). NCBI lineage: Eukaryota > Viridiplantae > Streptophyta > Pinopsida > Cupressales > Cupressaceae > Sequoia > Sequoia sempervirens. The sequence goes on from VDFB02353367.1 coordinate 9,173, forward strand.
AAATTTGCCAGAAATGGCAGCCACTCTACTACTGCCGCCGCCTCCACCAATTGTGGGATGCACACTCCGTATTGGGCCACACAAACAACCTTGTCCAAGCCACCCAAATACTTCTTCTTGAACAACTCCTTTGTGAGCTCCCACAGCAGCTATTTATCCTCTCCCAAGTCAAGAAGGGAAGCCAGAAAATGGGACGCAATGTCCGTGTTCACCCCATGCCTGCAGTCATCAATTAGGAAGTCTTCCCCTAATACCCATTTCATGGCTCTCAGAATGAGGTTGCTTTGTTCGTTGAGGACCAGCTTCAACCGGAGGTCCATGATGCTGCCTAGGAAGGCAACTTGTCAGCGTGAGCTTGGTAGTCTCACCAGTGTATCCATGGATTGCGGACTCAGAGAATACCACAATTTTTGCTGTATACCCAGCTCCATCTCCTCGAGAGACAATAAATAACCAAGGGCTTTACCTCGCATCTTCGGCATGGGATGGAGGTTATTGCCATTATTGCCCACAATCTACACCTGTGATTTATGATCTCGCTTACATGGAGGGAGGTATAAGCAAAAGAGTCCTTAATAGCCCCCCTGTACTCCTCTTCCAGGTGGCCAGTTGTATACACCTTGGCATGCCTTTTCCATGCTTTCCACCACCTGTCTTAAAAGCTCCCCGTACAGGCATCGGACTGCATACAATCACTCTTGAAACTCAGATGTTGTGTGTGTACACCATCATGTGCTATGCAATGATATTTGGTTAATGATCTGTCATGTTAACACTTCACCGTACCTACTTCATCGGCTGCTGCGTTGACAAGTGCGTTTGCCACCTCATTGCACTCTTTGTAGATGTGCATGAGTAAATAATCCTCAAAACCTTCTAGCAATCTGCAGCAGTCGCACAGGATGTTGTTCAATCTCCAGTTGGTCATCCTCCCTCTGCACAATGCATTAATTATTAGTAGAGAATTGGCCTCCACCTCTATCTTTTTTATCCCCATGTTTAGGCCTTCATTCAAGCCATGCCAAAGGGTGCACAGTTCAGCTTTGTTATTTGTCCCAGCTGGCAATGGGATACACAACTCTCTTAGCACCACCCCCTGGTTGTCCCTGAAAATGCACCGGCATTGGAGATTCCTGGGTTGCCCCTTGAGGCTCCATCAAAATTTAATTTTACCCATCCCACTTTCAGTGGAGTCTTAACTGTGTTTTCTCTGACCAAATTTGGCCCCGCAACTCCATGAACGGGATTTTATGCTAGAATATTATTTGCAATTGATTGGACGTTATCATGTCTTAATAAATATTAAATTGGCATTTAACTTTTGTTTTTTTAAATGCAGTCACAGTTTCATATAACTATTGTATTGTATAATCATGATGACAGGCTTCAACTTCAATGTTATGTACCATTTAATTGAAGCGAAACATTTCCTACTTAGAGAAATGAATGAATTTCCCTGGTTCGTTTTTCAAGACATGGTTATATTTCCTGAATGAGGACAGCATAGTAGCACATTGTCCATATGCATACAACATGCATGTTGCAAAAAGCATAAGCAAGCAAATTAATTTGATATCAGTCATCGGTTTCAAATCTAAAGAAATTAATGCAATATTTCCACTGTTTTCTACTCCACTATTTTTTACCAGTAGCTGGAAACAAAATAACAGTCATGCACACAAACTGTTCTTGCTGAGATCATACTTCGCTGTTTTCCTATTGATCCAGGAAAAGCTCATCCTCAAAGGAAATCATTTCAGCAAGTTTTGAAACAGTTGCGGTTGCTTTGGGCTGGGCGGGTTTACGGAGTCTGCCGAGTTCGGGTTAGATCTCGCGAATACCTGCGTTCTGAAAAGATTACGCGCAAGTGCAGCGCCAACGCACAATGATTCGCCAGAATTTACGTGGGTCTGCCTTGAGAACCCATCCATTGCTGGCCTTTCTCTCTCTTCAACAAGCGATAAACCATGGGCCAAGTTAAAAAAAAAGGGCCCAAAATTGATTAAAAAACTCTTTTTTTAAAAATTTTTTTCCTCCTAACCCTAAAACAGCATTGATCATTTCATAGTTTACTAAGCATATTTAGACTTATTGCAAGAACTTCCTGTGTTCTATTTAGAACTGATGTATGAAGTTAATCCTCAGAAAATTAACAGCAGATAGAAGAAAGTCTGTACTCAATCTGAGACAAGGTTATAATCTTTTACAACTTCTCACAGTCTATTTGTAGCAGCAAATACATTGATTTATAACACCAGATAATAGAATGAACAGCAGTTACAAGTAATACAATGAGTTTATAAATATCTCAGACCTGGGAATGTGTTTGCCAGGGTAAATGTATGATGAATCTTGCTCGATCAATGATCAATGATCGTGAATATTTATCTTTGGCATTTGGCATTTGGCATTGATCAATGATCAAGTATCATACCTATGAAATGATTTAGTTTTACAATTCTGTATATTTCTCTTTTTTTTTTTTGTGTATATATATATATATATACACACACTGCGGGTACCTCTTGTTACCCAAACTAAAAATTTCACACGTGCCTGCGTACGGGTTCTCATTACCGCACCCGTCCCGAACCGAACCAGTAACGGGTTTTGGGCGAAGTAAATGCTTACGGGGCTCCGGTTTGTCGCCAACCGACATTTGTGTATAGGGGGTGGTTTTGAAACTGTTGGTTTCCCGCGGGTTGTGTTTAAAATTGCTGCAGTGGTTTTGTAACCACCCTCTGGTGTAAAGGGGCAGCTTCTTCCCAATGGGAAAAATGAACAAATTTGAAACGAATAGCCAACTTTTCCACTTTATGCTTTCCCACAGGTGGAGTTTGAAATTGCTGTTGTGGCTTTGTAACCAATCCTTGTTGTAAAAGGGCAATTTCTTCCCCATGAGAAAAATGATTTTTTTTTAAATGAATAGCTGACTTTTCGACTTTCAATTCCATTCGGATTATTCTTGAGCATGAAGGGAATGCTCCAACAGCTATATAGAGAGGTGGAGAGCATGGTTTTTATCATTAGAGGAGAATTGACTTGTACTTTTTAGAAGTTGAAAGCTATGGTAGATAGGTTTGATTGAGGTTGTAATACACTTTGTACTTGTCTATTTTGAGCAATACATTTTGGAAGAGAGCAACTGCCTTTACCAATGGGTTTTTCATCTCTCATGGAGTTTTTCAAGGATAAATCCTTGTGTATGTGTTGTATCATAATATTTCAATACATCATTTTTTTGATAGCAGCTTTTCAGTGCCATTTGTCATAGTCATTTTGTAAGGCTCACAAGGTTTTGTGCCTTTATTTTCTTGTTGCACAATTTTATCAGTTATATATATGTTGTTTTTGTGATCATTATGGATATCCAATATATTTATATACTCGAGATATATGTTACTATATTGTGTTTGAACTGGTGTGATTTATTTAGCTCCACTTTTTTCATCATTATTATGTGATGTTAGTTGATTTATTTCAGTGGTTCAGAATTTAGTGATTTGATTATGTATATTGTACTCATGCATATTTATATTATCCTTATTATGCTTAATCAAAAGATAAACGTTGAGGTAGGATGTATGTTATGCAATTGTGAGATGTATGTTCCTTGTTTGATCATTGGTTTTGTGTTGGGGCTCTTCTGACTAGAAGCTTTGGAGCAGTCTTCCAATGTGCATCTTCTTGATGGCCGAGAGCTATTGTGGTGGTATTTGGTACCAATCTATCTTCTTTGTTTGACTTATGCTCACGTTTTGTTAATTCTTGAACCTTGGTTGTGTCAGGGCTGTTTCGACCAGAAACTTTGAAGTAATCTTCCAATGTGTCTCTTCTTGATGGCTGAGAGCTATTGTGGTGGTATTTGGCATTGTGCATAGATCAGGATCCCGCCTTGGTATGGCAAGTACTCTTCTCTTTGATCAGATTGATTTGCATGTCGCCCTGTGTTTAGACTATTATTATTATTGCGTGGATATGCTTGATATGTAGTTCAGTGTATAGATAAAATAAAATCAACAGTGGTTAATATCAAAGTTGTTTGCATGGGTATGTTTGATTTTGATAACCCGTCTTGCTCTGAGTAGTAACAAGATGTGTAACATTGTAAACAAATGAATCATCTACCTTAATGAAGAACCCTAGTGTGCTAGACCTATCAATTGTACTTTTTATTTATGTTTTAAACTAATTTTTATCTGCATCTTGTTTGTCATCAGGGCGGAAATGATTTAATAACAACCTGAAATGATAAAATGCACTTAGGAATATTTGGGAGTCGTTTGGATTTTAAAAAGTGACATTTCATGTGTCAAGAAAAGTTAAAGAAAAGCTATTTTCACTATTTAAAAAATTAAGCGGGTCTCTCTCTATATATATATAGTTTAAGGGAAAATTGAATTATTTGATGAGTTAGGTCATTTAGATATTTTGGTTGAAAAGATATTAGCTCTAGGTGAGTTGTGAATGTGAAAAAGGAGAAAACAGTTGTTTCATTTTAGGTTTTACCTTAGATGCCAAAAGAGTTTATTTTTATTCTATTCTTTTATTTTATGTGATTTTTGAAAAAGCAGAAACAACAAGTATGATTCCAAAACCCTTGGAGGCGTGTTTGAGATTATTGGAGAAGCTTTTGTTGGAAGAGGATTATTTGTTTGGGCTTGAAGATTTAAATTTTTGGAATGTGTGTTTTTGCAAGACAAGGTACTTCTTTTTGTGATTTTGGTATGGATGTTAAGGAAAAGTTGTATGTTTTGTCCTTGTGCAAAAGAAAAGAAAATATTGTTTTCATGTGTTTTCAAGTTTATCTTAAAAAGTTAAAGAGATAACATAAATGTAAATTTTATTGAATTTAATCCAAATTCTTGGAAAGTTGAATTTGGGAATTGTGAATAAGATTTGAGATTTAATTTTGTGGGTTTTTATCAAATTAAATGATAGATAAAATACTTAGCTTTGGTGTATTTGTATTTTTTCTTGCAACCCTATCTCCACTTGACATAGGAGTGGCCTATCTCCACTTGACATTGTTGAAATGAAACTAATGGTTGTGGCAAGAGAGGGATTAATTAAACCAAGTAAAATGAATTGGCTACATTTAACAAACCATAAAAAGGAAAAGATTAGTTATAAATTGTTTTGAAGGTTTTGATGAAATACTTTGAAAAAGCATTATTACCAATCCTTGCATTGTTTTATTTTTTTTAATTTTTAGTTTTTTAATAAAAGAAGGGTAAAAACTTTATTGAAATCAAGAAAACACCAGTACAAAAGGATCAGGGAACCTGTAGGCTCCTACGATGGAAAACCCTAGAACCCCCAACTAAAACAAAAACCACCAGTCGAACAATACCAACAGCTTATCCCTCCATATCATGAACAATGACCTTTTCTAAATCCTGACAATAATCAGGGGATAACTGTACCCATCCCTAAACCTTCCAATCATCCATATGCTTCAAAGCCCACTTAGCCAAACAGTCAGCAAACCTATTCCACTCACGCGAAATGTGAGCGAAAGACACCACTTCCAACATAGAGCACCTCTGTAAAATTTGTCCAAACCACCAAGGCAATGCAGCAATTAACCTCCCTGACCACTATGCATACATACAGCTTATGTCCAACAATGAATTTGTGAGTGGGATTCCTGAGATAATCCCTGCTTCAACCCAAGCACAGAAAGCACACTCAGCCCAGCTGATAAGCCAGCCCTCCATGAGTTGTTGGGAATGCCACCCTATGAATGGAGAAAAGAAAATAAATCGAACTAGAGCTGTCCTTTCCAGCGCCACCAATCCCGGTGGCAGGTTACCCCTAGAGGGAACCATCGTATTAATCGGAAATCCGTCGGGAGAGCAACCATCTTCCAACCCTTTGAACCTTCTTTTTAGCCCTCTTACCTCTTCTGACACAAGTAGAGACTAGAGTCAACCCCTGTAAGCCCAAGCTATTCACAATCTCATCATCACTTCTTTCCAATGGAAAAGCCACATCACATTTTTCTTCCACTATCTCTTGGATCATACCAACAACTCTATACTTAAAACTGTTGAACCATGTCCTATCCCCACAAAAAGTCCTATGATTCCTTTCAACCAAATTTGCCAAAGGATGAACATAGGACCAATCTCCCTGTCCCGAAGGGAAAGATTTGGGAAGGGGGTCTTCCCAGTCTGCTCCAGAACTCAACAAGGGAAGAAGCATGAACACAGTGATGTTTCCAAACACTCCACCACAAATTCCAAAGCAACATAGAATAAAGACAACAGAAAAAAAATGGGAAGAATCTTCCTCACTGTAGTCGCATAGAACACAACTAGAAGGACCCTGGAATCCCCTCTTTTGAAGATTATCCCAAGTCAAACCTCTATTCCAAGATAGAGTCCACACAAAACATTTACACTTTGGCCATGAAAACTTGTTCCATACATGTTTCCACCAAGGGACCTCCACCCCCCCAAACTTATGAGACAACAACTCCTGATATCCACTAGCCATAGTGAAAGCACCCTTAGGATTCAGGCTCCAAGCCAGAATATCCTTATCCCCCTAAGAGAATTGTATTGTCTACTAGCCAAAATATTTTCAAGCTCAGCACAATCCTCCTCCAACCCAATAATAGGCCAATCACAGGGATCCTTCCACCTAGCCATCTCTGACTACCCACATGGAAAAAAGTTCTTAAAATCACTCATCCTTGACCAACTAGCCTCCAAGAAGCGATGACAAAGATTCACCAAATTAGGATACTGACACAAAATGGGGGAAAATCCATCCCAAGAATCAAACCAAAAGAGAGCCTTAGTCCCCCTACTACATGTGCAGAACAATCCATCCTTAATCAGTGCAACCCCTTTCTTAAGCGTTCCCCAAATCACCAAACCTTTCCCCACCAAAGGATACCTTGGAAGCTCCTCCTTCAAGAACCTCAGAAGGTAGTTGTGAGATAAAATCCTAGCACATATATGATCCTGATCCACACACCACCTCTAATAAAGCTTAGCAACCAACGCCAGCCCGGACCAAGTCGACTGCCACAATCTAAGACCCAGAAACTACCTCAAGCTACACATAATATCCTACTTTACTAGGCTCCACTTGGAAGAGGACAAGCTACCCGCCCATAAGAATTGTCTAGCCAGAGAATCTAAATCCTTCACAAACCCAACTGGAGCCACCTGTAGCATGCACCTATAAATAGGAAGAGCCTACACCATAGACTTTAGCAACTGAACACAGCCAACAAAGGACAACCATCGATGGGTCCAATGATTAACCTTCACATGAAACTTGTCCAGAATATTGTACCATGATTCTCTAGGAAGTATTCCAACAGAGATAGGAATACCAAGATAAGTTAAAGGGAGAGAACCAATCTAAAACCTCAAGATACGAGCAATCCTTTGTTGAATAAGCCTCAGAGTATTGAAGAAGAAAATGGAAGATTTATCTTTATTAATCCTTTTACCAGAAGCAACAAGATAGATATCCAAAGCCTTGCACAAATTCATAGCTTCTCTGATCTTAGCCATACCCATCAAGGTAGTATCATCCATAAATTGCAGGTGGGATTGAGGAAGCAAACCATTTCCCCACCCCCATCCTTGGATAAAACCCAACTCCACATTATGTTTCACCAATCTCCCCAGGCCTTCAGCAAGAAGGATAAATAAATACGGAGAGAGAGGATCCCCTTGATGAAGTCCTCTAGAAGCACTAAAAAGAGAAGAAGGCTCACAATTTATCAACATCGAGAAAGAAGTGGAAGTAACGCAACACATAACCCATTGGACCCATTCCTTAGCAAAACCAAAAGCAATAAGATTTTTTTCACGAGAAGGACCACTTCACTCTATCATATGCCTTTGCCATATCTAGCTTGATTAACATAGCCTTTTCTTTCGAGGATGCCATATAATGAATGGTTTCAGTAGCAATGACCACCCCATCCAAAATTTGTCGATCCTCCACAAAACGACTATGTTCCTCAGAGATAAGCCCTATAAGCCATCACTTTAGCCTTTCAACAATCAAATTGGAAATAATTTTATACACCACATTACAAAGGGAGATGGGTCAAAATTGACTTAGATGATCCGCCCCCTCACATTGGGGAATGAGAGCAAGGAATGTAGAGTTCAAAGCCCTCGATATTTGCTTATTCCTTTAAGACTCCTGAACCACCTCCAAAGGTCCAACTTAATGATATCCCAAAATTCTTGATAAAATTCAACCGAAAAGCCATCAGGGCCTGGGGCTTTCCCTTTCTTCATCTAGAAAATAGTAGCCTCCAATTCATCCAGTGAGATGTTTCCCAAAAGATGCTCATTCATATCCCTAGTGGCTCAAGGGGATACAAGATAAAACTTGATTTTCTTTCACCAAACCATCTTGAGGTATCCTCTCTAAATACAAAAGAAAAAGAACTTCTGGCTTCTGGAGCATATCTTGCATAGAGATAAATGCTCACCTTGTCATTTCACAAGAGCAGACATAGAATTACCATGTCTCACGGCCTTCATGAGTTGAAGAAAGTAGTGTTTTTTGTTTCCTCCAGTAACTCCCACTCAGCAAGCCTTTTTTTTTCCAATAATTTTTTTGGCGCCCAACTCACACTCTTCCAAGCTTTCAAAACCCTAGCCTCCTCCTTGAGTAAAATCCTCAAAAGACCCAACTCTTCTTTATCTCCTAAGGTGAGTGACATCCAAGTCAACGAGGCAACAACCTTAGCATGGAAAGGAAATATTGCCAAAGTACTGCCCTATTCACCTTTGAGGTGATATTTTATATTGCAACAATTTGGAAAAAATAATACATAGCAATGCCATAGCGACTCTTCCCCTCACATACCATTCAACCACATGCTCACGCAAGAAGAATCTCTCTTAACCACATAGCTGAAACTTGAAGGGGGACTAAGCTTAACCTGACTGAAGTAGCACATAACTAATAGACCGATTGATCACAGGCCTTCGGTCCGAATCTCCCGAGCATATAGACCACAATCCTCTAACCCAAAAACAAGAAACCAAGAAATGGTCAAGTCTCTCAACAATAAATTTCTCTCTCGTTCTCCTATTGTTCCAAGTAAATTTCCCATTACAAGGCTTAATGTCAACTAGATTCAATGCAAATATGTTATCCTGATGAAGGAAAGCAAAGGGCTCCAATCTCACAATACCACCCTTCTTCTCATCCAACTCAATAATGACATTGAAATCACCCTCATGAACAAGGAATGTCCCCGACTCATAATAAGGGCTAAGTTGCCCCAATCTTTTTGTCAAGACAATCTACAAACAACAATCAAGGAAAACGTGTCATGAAACATTGTTGCTCCTCTAAATCCTATTGTCAAGACATACTTAAGGTGGCTAGTGACATGAAAGGTTTGAAAAGATAAGACAATCATCATTATACATTGTTGCTCCTCTAAATCATATTGTTAGGACATCCTTGAGGTGGCTAGTGACATGAAAATTTTCAAAAAGATAAGACAATCAGTCAAAAAGCAAGATATGGTCATGTAACATTGTCGCTCCTCTAAATCCGTCATAGGACATCATCAAAGTGGCTAGTTACATGATCATATTAAATTATTGAAAAATAAATAAAAAATGCTTGTCGAGACATGTGTGTTAGATCTTTGTTTGTTTTCCAAGGTTGACTTGGTGATGACAAGATTGACTATTCATTCTTTAGGAAGGACACATCCTAAAGAAGATTACAATGTCAAATTTGATTATTGCCAAGGTCGAGATTCAGGAAGGACACATCTTGAATAGATGACATGATAGGTTCTGACATCAAGAAGGACACATCTTGAGGACCTGCAATTGACAGGAAAGAGTGTGACGTCAAGAAGGACAAAGAAAGCATAACAATGACAACAAACACCAATTTCCCAAATCATGCTAAGATCCCCAAATCGACAATGAAGTGCAATGCAACTAAAGAATTCAATAAACAAGAGCAATATCACATAATTTGTTTGACTCATCTCCATTATTTTCCTCAACTTTGCTTTGAAATGCTCAAATGCCCTCAAATCGTGAGTGTGCAGTATTTTGACAACAAAACTTTGAAGATTGTGATTTCCAAAAATAGAATTAAAAAGCTTCTTTTATAGAAACTTCACAGATTCAATGGTCGAGATTGATTTGCATTTGAATGGTCCAAATCGAGTGTGAGGATCTAATTGAATAGTTAAGTGACTTGATTGATTAGATTGATATAATCCAAGGGAAAAAAGGAGCAAGGCTCCAAATGAAATTAATGAGACCACAACATCTGCTTATCTGGAAGATCAGTAGGCACATAGATATTTGAAAGAAGAATAGTTTCCCCCAACTCCAGATTTGAAGCAACCACAAAGATGGAAGACTTGGAGGAAATCCACAAAAGAGGTCGAATCTTCAATGGGTTCCACAGGAAAGATACACTCCTAGCATTCCCATGAGCCCCAATACACTAGCAATCACCTCGCCCCCACAACTTAGGCAACAAACTAATCATACCTTCAACAGTTAACTTAACCTTTTGTAAAAAAAGAATATTAGGAGAATGAGTTCAAATCACAAAAAACTTTTTGTCGAGGGCCACTGTTCAATCCCCTTACATTCCAAGAGAGGACGATCATTTTGGAGGGTTAGAAAAATGGGAATCCAAGGTCTTAACAGATCTAGACTCCACCAAAGTCTCCCCCGTCAACTTTATTTTTTCCAAATCTTTCTTTCTCCCAACTTTAGAAGTCTTCTCAGTAACCCCTTTCTTTAGGTCTTTCTGGAGAATTCCCAAATGAAGGAGAAGCCTTGCTACCTTTTACCGAATCAGACCCTACTTTCACCAATGGAGTAGAACTCAAGGAAACATGGGGATGAGTCCACTACCCTTTTGCCCCCTGTACTCGTACCAAGGACGTTTCGGGGACAGGGGACGCCTTGGGGAGGTTTTTCAGGCGTCCCCAAAAAGTTTCCTTTTTTTCGAAACATCCTCGATTGGCGGGGACGACAAAGGGGGGACTCGTCGTCCCCTTTTTTCCAGCAAGTTTTTACAAAAAACTACGAACAAAATGCTTTTTTATTGTTTCTAAGTGGACCCCACACCCTCCCAAGCCTAAAATGAAACATAATACTTTCTTTCAAAGCCATTTGAGTTAATTTTTAAATTCCAAAAAAAAATTGCAGCTAAGAGGCAAGTGAGCAAGAGAAAATTTGGCAGTGACTCAGACTCTAAGTCTGATTTTGATGCAATGTTGGCAAATGTCAAGTAGAGGCAGCCATCATACTTTCTATTACTATGGTTTGGACATTTGTGACTTTGTCATTTTGACATTTGTGGTGCAAACTTGTAGCCTTTGGGCATTTTATTTTTAAAATTTTATATCATATGCACATTAATTTTTTGACATGAATTGTGGAAGCAATTAAGTAATTTTAGTATTAATTTGTTCGACTCTATAATGTATATGTCAATATGATTGGTGATTACATTTGCACCTTTATCAATGTTCATTGTTATGATTATCATTACTCATATGTTTATCTAAAATTTCCCTATATTTTAAAAATATATATGGCCATTGCCCCACCCCCAAAAATTCCCTAAAAAATGTCATCCCCGAAACACGTCTCGTCATTCCACTGTCCCCCTGTATCGAAAATTTGGTGGAACATAGGTAGAACTCTCTCCTTCCCCCATCTTCGTATCCACAAGAGTCTCAGACCTCCCATGAACCACCAAACTCTTATCTGTTTCCATTTGCAAAGCCCCAACCTTCTGAGAAGTCTGGTTGTATTCTGGAATAATTCCTTCTTGAACCCCTTCTGAAACACCCTGATCCATAAAAATCAATCCTGGATTCACCTCCTATTGACTAAGATCATCCAAAACCTCAAATCTATTAAAAGTATCTCCTTCCCAACACTCCTTTAGATTCCTCTTTTGACCCCAGTTCCTATTACGTCTCATAATCTAGTTGTTGCACCCAAGAACATGCACCCGCACGAATTTCCAAAGAATTTGGAAGAGGGTTATTTAAATCCATTTCAACACAAATGCGAGCAAAAGTCATTACCTTTCTATCCCGAGTTTGCTGAGAAGGACCCACCAATTTCTCCAACAGCGAAGCAACTCGCTGCAAGATGTCATTGTGCCAATATTCAACTGGAAATCTAGGGAGGTGAACCCACACTGGAACCCGATTCGGAAGCACCTCCAAAGGATCAAAATCTGCTTGCCAGGGTTTAATAAATAAACCTATCTGGTTGTGGAATTGAGGCCCACCTTCAAACACTCTATTGTGGTCCGCCATGCAATTAAATGTCACCATGAAGTAACTATTTGCTAACAACATTATTTTCATCTCACCCTCTGGGGACCAGGTATAATGAGCCCACGACTCCAAAAATTGAAGTGAAATCCTCATTCCAAAAAATTTGTAGAGCAAATCATGCTTCGAGTAATACTCAATATCCTTTGCGATCAATTCTGGTTGAATCGTTAGAACCAGCCTATCTTTGCTTTGTTCCAGGCACCCATTAACTTTTGGGATACGAGGACCTCTAGCCAGAGCGAATCCTCCATTCCCAAAATCCTTGCAGAACGGGTTATTATAAAACACCCTCATTGAAAGAGAAGGAGATTTCGTTCCCACGATAGATCGGAAATCCAAAGCAATATTGGCCTTGGAAGCTTTGCTTGAAGCCATTTCCAAGCAAAAAAGACAATACACCCTTATACCTCCACAAACTATTAAAGATCAATCCAAAACCGAAAGAAAAAAGCAGCTCCAAGAAGCCATGAAACCCTGCTACAAGCTAAGACCAATCAACAATACACAGAAAAAACAAACCGCAACTCAAAACTAGCCCCGCACCACCAATCCTTGCATTGTTGATGTTGATGTTCATTAAGGAAAATCTATAGGTTGTTTTGTATCCTAAACCTTGCTTTGTGTCGTAGATGATTAAAATGATGCTCTATTTGCCTTAAGACTATTTTTTTCTTTGTATAAAATGGACCTTGTGTTTAAATTGTGTTTGATAAACCATGTTGGTTGTGCTTTTGTGTTGCCAATCGCACATGTTTGATGTGAGTATGTTTGGTTATCCATGTGTTCGCCTCCAACTCTAGTGGGGCATGTCTCTCAAATCTACATGGTTAGGTGGTAGACAATTGCCATTGATTTGTGAGATTAGAACCATGGATAAATGAGTTCGAAAAGCTTGGAAAAGTACTTGAGTTTTTTGGTTTTCATTTATGCAATTTGATTGAACAAGTTTGTAAATTTGAGTATATACCATTTTAATGTAAATAATGTTGAAATGTATATGTCCATGTGTTCATTAGGTGCAAATGAAGTTGTAACCTTAATTGTATATTGAAATTTGTTTGAAAATGTATGATTGGAAAAACCTATATAAACAATGTGAATCCTATTTTTCCTAAAAAATGTCGAGTATGAAATCATAACTTTTAGATGATGATTAAGATGTTAGCATATGGAATTCAATGGTTCATTAAATTCTAATTTTAATGGTTAAAAATTTTTGTAGCCATTTTCTTGCAACATTGTTAATTTTTTTGTAGGCATTTGGGCTTGGGAAAGAGTTCTACTGATCAAAACATGGTGTTGTAGGCTTGAAAACCTAGTAAACATGTAAGTGAACATCCTCCTAAGGTGTGTGTGAAAATTGAGAAAATGGAGTTAAGCTACCTTGTTTTTGTCACATCTTTGTTCTCATTTGCTTGATTCCATAGGGTACAAATGTGCATCTATTGAGCCAATTACAAAATAGAGAAAGGGTTGATTATGCCTTGAAGGGGGCAAATCTAAGATGGGTTGAAAATGACCCCTTTTTTGAAAGGTTTCCCTAAAGGAAGGTTGACCTAGGAGACTCTCATTTTACCTCCTATGCTTTGAATTATGTGTTTGTGCTTTCTTAAGTGAATTTGACATGTTTTGTGTTTTACTTGTGCTCTTTTAGTGGATTTAATCAATATCTTGTGAGAATTGGGTGAGCTATGTAGTCTTTGTAGTGATCAATCACTTGTGAAAGTGAATATGAATGTCTGATACTTGTTATCTCAGTTGTTAATGTTGTATGCTCTTATAATTAGGTGATTTGAATGATTTAATCATGCTTTTTTTTCCTCGTAAGCTATTTGCATCTTCTTTACTTTACTTTTGTTGTGTGTGTCTGGGTGATAAATGGCAAGTATCTTATCACCAGTATTAGGGTGAGACCCTATCTACCCTATTGTTCTTAATGATGATGCCATCTCATGGTAGTTTTGAAGTCTTCTATTTGTGTAGTGTGCAATTATACATTGTTGTCTCGTGCTTAGGTGTGTTGTTTTGTATCACGACATCCTTGGTGCATGAGCGTGCATCGTGACATACTTATGTTGTAAGTGCTAACGTGATAAATTTGTTGGCCATGCTTATAAATTTGGTTAATGCATTTGATATCAAAGCACCTAAGTTGTAGCACCAAGAGCTCTGGTTTGTTTGTGGTTATGTGTATGCCTTGTTGTACTAATGCATGTGTGTTGACCTTTTCTTCTTGATTGTGAAAGGAGAATGCCTTCTAACTCATCATACTTGTTAGTCTAGTTGTGACAAACTTGGTAGGGAGTCTCCATAGGTTTAGAGTGAGGGATATCCCATTGTGAGATGTGTTCAATAAGGTGATGCATGTGGCTTTGGACCTTAGGTAGTGGGCTTATTGCAATAGCTATTATCAAGGTTTCTCACTAGGTAAGAGGAAATTCATGGAGCTAGTTAATAGCCTTTGTAGCAGGACACTCAACTCTATGAGAGTATTTTAAAAGCCCTTGTAGGTCTAAAGTAGAGGAGGACCAACTTAGACATGTGCAACCTTGTTAGGAGGTTAGACGTGGGGTATAAGCATAACAACATGGCCCACTTTATGGCCTTCATGGGACACTCAAATTAATATTTTATATTAAAATTTTACTTTTTGTGCAAATTGTTAAGAATTTGAAGATGATGTGAATTAGTGATTTTGGGATTCTGTGAAGATTCTAAATATATATTTTAACAATTTTTAAAAATTAGTTTGTTTCATTTTTTAAACATATATTACTAACTTGTTTTTCATACTTTATAGTATTTTTAATAGGTTATATTTCTCAGCTAGCATATTTTTTTTTATAGAAATAAAGCTCAATTCATAATTTCTTAATATAGATTAACATCGATATCTAGCGAATACATTTTTTTGCAATTCTTTGTTTCATATTTATTTATTATTATTTTTTAAATTTAAATCATTCATAACTTAGAGCAATGTTTTCCCATCTAAGATAATATTGTTTATATGTATCTAAATTACTTTATTTATTTATTAGTGAAACATCATTAATACAATATGTAGTCATAATTTTCAGAAATATTTTTCTTCTTTTTAAACTTTTTTTCATGTGTGTTGAATATAGACCTTTTTATTTGACAAAAAAAATCTACAATCATTAAGAAATAAAAAATAAATATAATAAAAAAACAAAAATATTACAAATTATACTTTTAGAAAGCTTACTTTTAAGGCTAGAGTAATACAAACTCTTGAGAAATGGTAACTTTGATTTTCCAAAACTTGCTTTGAATTAATATTTTCTATCAAAATCTAAGTGACCAAAAGGAGGGGGGCAACATAAGCGCCTTCAAGTTCTTCTCATGAAGGCTATATCTGTATTTTTTAAATCTAATTCATGTAAGTTACATTTTTTGGGATTCCAAATGTGTTCTTAATGATAATTATGCAATGTTCCTTTTTCCAAGTGATGTAGATTAATAAATTGTAAAGGGAGAGTGTTGTTTGTTATGTTGACAACATTATTAGTGAATTGATGTATTTATGCATGGGAGGAAAAAGGTAAGGCTATCATTTTGAGGTAGACACACATTTCTCACTTAGTAGTAGGAAGCACCTTTAATCACTTACAAGCCTCATGCTTATGTGTCACTCTCCCATTTTTCTTGCATTCAATAACCATCTTCACCCAATTACAACACAACACATTTTAAATTTCTCAAATATCTAATAAAATTGTCAACCGCTATATTTCTATTTATGTTAACAATGTTGATGAATTACCCCTTTATTTGTAGACAAATGTTGGAGGATTGTCTTGTATTCTTCCATTTGGACTTGGATTGAGATTGCTCTTCTCTTCTCTAGTCATCCAATCATCTTTCAGGGTTTTTGATGGTCAACAATCATAAGACCACACTCTTGGTTAAAGATCCATAATACTTGACTTGTCAATCACCTTCGAGGGAAGGTGTTTCAGTCAAATATTTTTGTTCATTCAAGTGTTTTCTCATTTTTGGCACCTAGGGTTCATTTTTTTTCCTTGTCCCACAAGTGAAATATATCAGTGTAAAAAGTAGTTTTACTTGGTAGACTTATTCACACTACATTTAAGCTCATTTATAGATTTTTTATATTTTGGTCTCACCTCATAAGAAATTACATGTCCCCACACTTGTCCCAACTGTTCCACATGTGCCACATCTTTTGGAGGGTTAGTTGTCTACTCCTACCTTCCTTCTTCCTCATTTTACATATTCAAGGAATTCATTGTATTATTTTGTTTTTGTTTTTTTGAAAAGAGGGTAAAACTTATTGAATCAATAGAAGAACTACAAATATAGAATCATAAGACACCAATCAAGCACCCAAAGGCAGAACCAAAAGGCCCAAAACAACCATGCCACCACAAAGAGGACAAAGACCTCATGGACTCGTCCAAAAAACATTACTCAGCCATGTCTGCAATGTTGGAATTAATGTTCACATGGGTGTCTAGGTTAGCATGATTAATAAAATAGAGTTGTGTACTTTAATATTAAGTTGTTAAGAAACAACTTAATATTATATTATTTCAAGAGTTTGTATGTATTAGAGAGTTGTTTTAACAACTCATATAATTAGGAGTTTGTTTATTTGTTAATCCCATAATTATCTATCTAAAGGAGTAGTGTGGAATACAAAAACATTTTGAGAGTGTAAAATTCTCCATACTTCTATGATTCTACCCAAAATCTCAGACTCCAATGCGATGCGCCAGTGTCTTGAGGATGCACTAGTGTCCATACGGACAGAAGGTCCAGAGAGAAAATTGAAACATGGGAAAAACTACTGTCTGAATGCTAGATGTTTTATGATATGATAGAATACTAGAAAACATAGAATTGAAGGTGTAAAAAAAGAAATGTTGTAACTAAATTATGCTAGAATAGACAAAGAGAGGGTGATGAGTTAGACCTGTCCATCTGCAAATTGAATCTTCAAGTAGCTCCACTCACATGCACCTGCACACATGGAGACGAAAAAATGTTGGGATTGTGTTTAGAGGGCTACCTCAGTCAATTCCCCACTTCGGTGTTCCCACCTCCACAGACAACCAGGTAGCCACAAGGTACAAAAAATGACAAAGAGATAGAAAGGAAGTGGTGGTACTAAGAGAAAGCACCAATAACAAGTATGTTATGTAGTTAACAAAATGATGCAAAAAGAAACGTGATGTAGAAGCCAAGAACATCAGCTTGCAACCAAGAAGATCAAAGCTTGAGAGTGAAAGAATGGAGCTAAGAGTGTGTAGAGAGTGAATGAGATCAAGAAGAAGCTTGAGATTGGAGAATAGTGTTCAAGAGTTCATGAGAGAGTGAATGAATGAGAAGTTAGAGCATTTGAATGACAAAAGGGAGGCAAAAGACCCGTTTTTCTTCGGTCAAGGAGACAGGAGATGTTACTCTTCACCACCAATGGACAAACGTAACACCTCTGCGGTTCCAAAGGCAGGAATCTTGTCAAGATGACAATACGGTGCGCAGACATTCGTGTAGTGCACGCACATCTCCGACAGAGATTGCTCCACTAACATGAAAAGACGTGGCTAGGTGGATGAAGCAAGGTGGTGGCGGCGAAATTGCATCATCATATTTACATTTTCTAAGGTAGGGGTTATGAAATGGGGAATTTTCCTAGGGGTGCAAATTTTCTCCATTACAGTTACATCTTAGCATTTAAAGACATTCAATATACAGTTAATTTGCATATAATTACAAGGAGAATTATTAGAACACACTTTAATTTTTAAAGGGAAATAAAGAATCATAGCCACATCATCATATGAACCATTTGCATGTTTGTATATACTATCTTTGATATTGCTCACCACTACAACTTTAGTCCATTAAAGGAATTTGACATAAGCGAACACATTCACCTATTGATTCAACAAACTCCTAAATAATGTCTCTAGAAACCATCTAGACAAATGCAAATACCATAAAAACAAAGGAGGGCAATTCTTCAAGGACTTAATTTGCCAATTCATTCCCACGTGGCACAGATCAAATTGGTTTCATTGCAATTGAAATCAAACTCGTAAGGCTTAAGATTGATCTATTATTATTTTTGTACAATTTGATTATGAGACAACCATCATACTAAAGCTATTAATTTTCTAGAGGTGATGAATCAATTCAAAAAATTGTGAACATCGCTCTCCCATCATTAGCTCTAGCTAAGTATTTTTATCCCTTACATTTAGTTTTCATATTTTTATTATAATTATCTATCGCAATCTTGATTAATCTAAATTAATTATTGATAATTATTGATTAATCTAAATTAATTTTCATGGGTCAATGAGTTTGACTCGAAACTACACGGTTGAATCCTGATAGCATTATCATAAATTAATTATGTCAAGAGGCGTTCTACAAAGGTAGCATGAGAGTTCATATTGTGATCATATCATAAAAAGGCCTTAACTTAAATTTGACTACAATTTGCACATCAAACAATTAATATTTAATTAAATAGATATAAATTTAAAAAGTAACATTTAAATATATAATATTTACTACATTTTTCAAATTAAAAACAAAACAAAACAATGACTAAAACAATTATGTCCACTTTTTTAAAACTAAAATTAAAATTCACATAAAAATAAAATTAACTAGTATAGATATCTTAAAAACATCTATCTAAAAAAAAATATATATTTTATTTATAAGTTTTTTTTTATAAAATGTTAATAGATCATGTGTATATTTATTAAAATATAGTAGCAAAGGGATGTATGAATGTCCTCACAAGGATAAGAGTTATTTAATTTTGTTTTAGAACTATTTAAGAATTATTTTATTTTACTTTATTTAATTGATAATATGAGAATTTTTAGGATGGTTTGAATTAAGTGAGATCACAAGTAGGGGACTTCATCTCTGACATGAATGTACTACATTAATACAAATAATCGAAACTCGCAAACTCAATAGTCCAAAGGCAACTTTAAGTGAGACCACAAGTAGAGGACCTCATCTCTGACATGAAGTACATTAATGCAAATAGTCCAAACTTGCAAACTCAATAGTCCAACAAGGACAATCTGCAAGCAGACCAACCCAGTGAAGGTTTGGAGTATGAAGACATGGACATGAATGCCAACAACTTGAATGCAAAAGTTCAAACCTATGAGCACTTTGGATCAATGATAGTATAATACCTATGACCACAATAGCCCAACATAAATTTGAACTTTGGTGGCTACATCAACAATACCATGACTTAAGAAGCGGAGCTCTCTGAGCGTGGGATTATCTGTAGGTTTCGGGGCTTCTGGCCAAGCCTTCCTCAGCTGCACTCATGGATTTCCAAGGAGTGGGAACCCCTTTTGTCTGGTAAAATTCACATCTTCCCTTTGGCCAAGGGATTCTTTGTTCTTAAATTTGATAATATCCAGGACAAAAAAACTATCTTATGTGATAATTTTTTTAGTTGGGGGGATCAATATCTGCTGATGATCAAACCCTGGCATTCAAATTTTAATCCTATTTCTGAAACCTTTAATAAAATCCCGATCTGGGTGCGCCTTCCTAATCTCCCCCTCCATCTCTGGAATGATTCTCTTCTGGAATCGGTGGGAGAGGCTCTTGGGGACTTTTTGTTCGTTGACGAAGAATCTTCAGATATCTTTCATTCCACATTTGCTCGAATACTTGTAGAAATTGATGTTACAAATGGACTTCTTGCTGAGGTTTCATTAGAATGCTCCAAGGGGACTTGGGTTCAATTACACAAGTAGGGGACCTCATCTCTGACATGAAGTACATTAATGCAAATAGTCCAAACTTGCAAACTCAATAGTCCAACAAGGACAATCTGCAAGCAGACCAACCCAGTGAAGGTTTGGAGTATGAAGACATGGACATGAATGCCAACAACTTGAATGCAAAAGTTCAAACCTATGAGCACTTTGGATCAATGATAGTATAATACCTATGACCACAATAGCCCAACATAAATTTGAACTTTGGTGGCTACATCAACAATACCATGACTTAAGAAGCGGAGCTCTCTGAGCGTGGGATTATCTGTAGGTTTCGGGGCTTCTGGCCAAGCCTTCCTCAGCTGCACTCATGGATTTCCAAGGAGTGGGAACCCCTTTTGTCTGGTAAAATTCACATCTTCCCTTTGGCCAAGGGATTCTTTGTTGTTAAATTTGATAATATCCAGGACAGAAAAACTATCTTATGTGATAATTTTTTTAGTTGGGGGGATCAATATCTGCTGATGATCAAACCCTGGCATTCAAATTTTAATCCTATTTCTGAAACCTTTAATAAAATCCCGATCTGGGTGCGCCTTCCTAATCTCCCCCTCCATCTCTGGAATGATTCTCTTCTGGAATCGGTGGGAGAGGCTCTTGGGGACTTTTTGTTCGTTGACGAAGAATCTTCAGATATCTTTCATTCCACATTTGCTCGAATACTTGTAGAAATTGATGTTACAAATGGACTTCTTGCTGAGGTTTCATTAGAATGCTCCAAGGGGACTTGGGTTCAATTACTGGATTATGAAGGAATACCTTTTCGTTGTAGAAGATGCTTTAAAACTGGACATGTTGCTGCTCATTTTGGATTTGAGAAAAAAAATACATAAGGCAACTTGGTGGAATGGCGCTTCTCATCATCATTATACGGTTGAGAAGAAATCTGATAAAAAAATGAGCTTCTCAGAGGTGGCTGCCTCTAAGTCACAGACTTGTGGAGCTTCCTCTAAGGATGCTCCTTCGGGGGGGGGGCGGGAGCGGCTATTACTTCCATTCGTATTGAGCTAAGGTCAAGGTTGCTCCTTCGGGGGGGAGGGGGAGGGAGAGGCTATTACTTCCACTCGTATTGAGCTAAGTTCAAGGTCTCCGAATGTTGGAGATGCTTGTTCTCCTACTCTTGGCAGCTTGTCAAAAAAATCTGCACAAACGATCAATGAAGATACCCCCATGGCTGCAAAGGATCAAACCCAGGATAGTAGCGTGCTGGCTTGGCAGGCTAAGGCAGCACTAGTGGAAGAAGGTTGGATTACAGTGACAAGGAAAAAATCAAAACCCTCCGGACCTTCCTTCGATATGATGCTTCGTTCCCACAAGAGCAATTCGAAGTCTAAATCTTGATGGTCTTGGTTTTGGTGCTGGGTTTTTGGGTGCTGCAGGCTGTCCTTTCGGCAGCCTGGCTTTTTTCTTAATTGTAAAGGGTTACAGATCCCTTCAAAATCTATTTATCCCTAATATCAAAAACAATACCATGACTTAACATTACAATGGTAAACAACTATTTAAGAGATATTTTATCTATGAAAAGTCATCTAATTTTATTTTATTTACTTAAGAATTATTTTATATTTATAAAAAAAAAATTCTAAAATATGTAGATTTTTTAATAATTTTTTGTTTGCACACTTATGTCATTATACTTCACCTTCATAAAATAATAAAAAAAAAATTTACATTAATTATGTTTAAGTTCGAGATGACTTAAATGAACACTGCTCAAAATAGAACCCTAGCTTGACAAACGACCACCTATGAAGAAAAACAAAAAAGAATACATAAAAAGCCACTGATATAAGACAGCAGAAAAACCATAACCGAACATAAGCATATAAAGGAACTAAGACCAGAAACCGGAGATGAAACAAACTAGAGCAAACTAGAATTAGAACCATACATGCCACCTTGTTTCTTAACAACGCTGCAAGACAAGCTAGAAATTTTATAGCTTTCTCTACCTTGGTGATGTTGAACCATTCTTGATGAGGGAATGATTTCTCTGGCCCTACTAAGATAAGCCACCTCTACTGTTACTTGGTAGGCTTGCATACCTCGCCCGTTGCGAAGGAAGTGCTGGATGGTCGTCATCTCCTTCATAATTGCTTACATTCGTGCTTTGATGGTTCTCATTGTTTGAATTGACACCAATTCTCAAAACTCATAACTTGCGCATGGGAGAGAAGCGAGCATTGATGGGTTAACTGAATCGACTAGCTCAGAGATACCCAGACGGAGAACCTGTTGAGGATTTTTGTTATCTCCTTCTACCCGATGATCATGAGGATATTGTTAATAAACATGGAGGAAATCTCTAAATTCACCTAGTAGCAAGTGGCATCTTCCAGAAAAAGCCTGCCTAAAATCTCTTGAATCTCATTCATAACATCTTGAAATAAGACCTTCCTTAGCCGAATCACGGTGATTTCACCAATAAACGTGAGAACCTAAAAGGAACAGAGGCTCTATGGTCACCGCGAGGGAGGTCAATGAATGCACACCAGCACTGAATCGAATGAACTTGGAGGCTCGAACAAGGGGGGAGATACATGACAGCCAACGCTGGGGAACGATATCCCAACCCCACCGCCATATGGGAGTACTGACAAGAATTCATGTGGAGCGAGGCTTGCCTCAGTATCATTACTCCATATGACCTCTAGATTATTCATCTCACTAATGAATCACTGATGATTATTTCCTTTACTAATCTATGTCGTGGTTGGAAAGGAACTCGGCAATTCTCGTTCCCCTTCCAATAACAATGGGAGATGATGCATGAGGGAAGAGAATTCAAAAGCAACCATGCTTCTTTTAAAATATTTTGAATTTTCCAATTTGTCGACTATTTATTCCCAGTCAAAGAATAATTGCCATTTAGTCCCCTTCAATTATCATACTGTTGGAAAGGCAAGATTTTATCAGCTACAGCCCAAGCAATAACGGTTTTACCTCGCTTCGTTATTCCTCGCAAGGGTAAGTTTCTTTGAAATAACTTTAATCATATTATTTGTGGAGTCGCGGATGACACAACCCAAGGGACCAAGATTGCCATGAGATCTGACATCTAAGTTCATCCTCTATGTGCCATTTGAAAAGAGATCCATTTTATTTTTTATTTTTCAAAGGAGAAGAAGACCCCATAAACAGAGGCTAATCTTGAATTATTATTTTGTTTTATTTAAAAAATATTTTACTTTTGCTTACTTAAAGAGATTTTATTTTATTTATTTAATCATTATTTTATAGCAATTTAAAAAGATATATATGTCAGCTCTTAATTGAAGTAAAATAAAATAGCTGGATGTCTATACTAGTTTAGGCTTAATTCAATTAGTCTATTTAATTACACTGGATTTATGTAAAAGGGATTTTATTCCTTACAATAACGCAATTTTCTAGAATTGAAATTTGATATATAGAGTCGGTAGTCTTATTTTTAGGATATCCAAGGTAAATATATTCAGTTGGTCTCTAATTATAATATAGAATATATCGTCTTCGTTGTCTCTTTGATGCAACTTTTGCTTAAGTATTTTGGTACCTTTGATAAGAAATACATTTTCACTAGACTGGTCCTATGAGCTATTAATGGGAGATACATATATATATTTGAAGTTTAGAAATGTTCTGCATTGTTTATTAGTAACAGGATTGCCTTTGTAAAAATCGCTTACAAAGATGCTAGTACACAATTTAGGAAGGATGAGTTGAATTTTCTGTAAGGTGAAAAACTTCATTAAAAGTTTGTATATAATATTTTGAATCCATTTGACAATATGATAATATATAACTTTCTATATAGCGTAAAATATAAGGCAACTAAAACAGTACTCATCCTGACATTTCTATTTTGCATACAGGGATTAGCTGTCAAATTCTAGCCCTGTATGATTGTCTGCTGTATTTGGTACACTAATTACAAATAATTGTCTGATGTATTCGTCTTTTGCTAATAATTCAGTAAAGTTCTTGCTTTCATCTTGTCTGCTTAAATGTATGAGATGGCAGAGTGATGATGATGGAGAATCACGAACCTACAAAAAATTTAGCCTGCTTTTGTATAGAATTCATATAAATATCCAAGAAATATGATGTCAGATACATGTTACAGAAAAGATTGCATGTTTAAATTCTCAAATTTTGGTCATGTAGCCTTTGAGCAAATTCTCTGTGTTTAAGCCCTTGTGATTTGCACCACGTACCAGAACTTTGTCTCATTCTAACTTCAAACTAATTTACAGCAGTTGAACTTCAAATTAATTTACAGCAGTTGAACTTCAAATCAATCAAGTACAGAGTTCTCTCATAATATACAAAAGAAGATAGAAGATCCTTAAAGCACCATAACAAGAAAAGCATACTAACGTTTTGGCCCTTGGGCCTTTGGAACATCTTTACAGTTGCTATAAAGATGTTTATTCAGAATCTTTATCTCCTGAATCGTCCTGAGTATCATCATCTTCATTCTTATCATCCTCTTCCTCAGTTTCATCTTCTTCAGTGTCAGGTGCATTACCATTGCTGCTTCTTATCCCATGCCGGTGCCTGAAATCAGGATCAACAATACTGATCATCTCAGTCAAGGCTTGATGTTCACGGCTTTGTCGAGAGCCTAAGCTGGGACCTGGATAGTTCTGGCTT
The DNA here is from genome assembly GCA_007258455.2 of Sequoia sempervirens. NCBI lineage: Eukaryota > Viridiplantae > Streptophyta > Pinopsida > Cupressales > Cupressaceae > Sequoia > Sequoia sempervirens. The sequence continues at coordinate 33,965 of VDFB02353367.1, forward strand.
CCTGCAGTTAGTGTGATCTCAGGCTGCATGTCTTGATCCCTCATCAAGCTGTTCAATTGTATATCCTGCCTTGACCTGACATATTCTGAAGCTCCAATTTGGCTAGCATCAAAATCTTGATGAAGACCTTCATCATTGGCCCTACCAACTCCTGGCTTTCTCTCATCACTCCGAAGGGACTCATTATCGCAGTGAAATGACCCAGGAGTGCTTACTGCCCAACTACCAGGAACCTCTGATGTTAATAGATCATTTGTTGTTATGGTATTCCTGTCTTCCCTTATCTTGGAAGCCATCTCATCCACCTTCTGGCAATTGCTAGGACACGCTGCCTGCCCATCTTGATTCACTGTATTTCTGATAGAATGGCATGCTGTGGTGGGGCACTCACTACTCTTAGCCATATCAGGCACCTTTTCTGGTTCAGCAACAATCCTAGTATTCAATGTTGTCCTTTGGTTTTCAGCAGCAATTTCTTTTCCTTCCTGGCACATTTGAACATGCTCTTCGTCCTCAACTTGCATTTTTTCTCCTCCCATATCACTTTCACAATCTTGAATCTCATCATCCTCCAGGATCCTCCCTCTTAAAGTCTTCCTTGACCTGGTTGGCTCACTTCCTGTAGCATATATATGATGTTCTGGCCTTTTACCTCCAGCTGAGCTTTCAAGCAACTGAGTTGCCTCTGCTTCAGTTGCAAGCACCTGTTCAGTGCCAATTTGTTCATCATCTTGATATAGCATGGTATCCATAACCTCTGTGTCATGTCTTGAATTCCTTGGTGTGGTCTGAATTGTGTCTGCACAGTCTTCCTGTGTGTCACCATTTTCCCAGTCCTCTAGTGCATTTCCAATTGTTCTTTTATTTGTATTGCACTTTTCAACACTGCTAGAATCACTTGTGCATTCTGTTTCTCCATCTTTTTTTGGTGTTTCTGCTTCATCAGAAGCTGCTCCATCTCCTATAATTCTGTCACTTCCAATGTTACCTGCCCTGATTTCTTCTCTTACTCTAGTTACCGCTCCACAAAGATTTTCAGTTCTCGTCTCAAATTCATCTATATTTGGCAATGCACAGTTTTCACCATCCTCCAGAGTTCTCAACATTCCATTTAATTGTTCTTGCTGCTTTTGTTGCAAAGCTGCAATTTCTTCAGCTGTGGCATGGAATGCTCGTAGTTGAGTCTCTCTGTAAAATGCCAGTGAAAAGCTATCAGGGCAATTTACAGCACAATAGACATTAAAGGAACAGACTGAAAGCTATTTCTCATCCCATGAGGAGAATTCATCTAGAATATACAGAAAATGGTAACATGATTTTCAGAGGCTTGAGGAGTTGAGAATAAATATATATGCTGTCTTCAGGACTGCTACAGAAAGACAATATGAGGCTGTTATACTGACCGAAGAACAATACGTTCTCGGGCACCTTGTAACCGTTGCTTCTCAAGTCCCAGGTCTCGAATTGCAGCAGACATTTCCAACTCCAGTGTAGAAACCTTGGCCCATGCATCTTCTCGTGCTGCCTGCTAACATAGAATAAAGGGTACTCTCAGTTAAGCTGTATCATGGTACAAACTGATTGATTACTTTGTTGAATATATGCAAATTACTTCAATAGATAATTCATATTCTACTTCATGTATCTTTGAAATGGATTCTTGAAGAAGGGTCCCTTAATATAATATTTTAAAGAAGCCTAAGTCTAAAAAGTTTGACACAATATGAAAACATGTTCAAATTCTAAAGAGTATGGAATTGAGAACTACACACGATGAGACTAACAGGAAAATTTATTTATGCCGCACAACTTCTAAGATTAAATATTCTTAACCAGTGTCCAACTAGAGAAAAGCCCATATCTTCGCATCAAAGAATAGTAAATTACCATTCACATGAATGTTTTTGTAAAACAGGCTTCAGAAATCCTGTTGCAAGGATAAGCATCCTACCACAGATAAGTGCATTCAGAAAAGATAATATATTGATATAAAGATCGTTACAAAAGCAGCCAACTTATGTTACAAAAAAATCATAAGATTGGCTGAGAGCCTCTAGAAGATGCAAACAGAAAACATCATAATAGCCATATGCTCCAACCCTTGTCAAGGAGATTGGATATGTACTATGAGTCTGACATTTGTCTTTGCTGTCCATTACATTTATCCCCCTTAGTACTCATAATATAAATATGTTGAAACAAATACTCTGCAAGCATGCCTCAATTAACTTCATTCTTGGATTTCAGTTAAAACACCTAGAAATCCTTCAGCTCTAATTCTGATGCTAAACCTGAAAACTAAAAGAGGCCACCCTCTCAGACAGAGGAGAGTGAATCAAAAGATTAAACCTATTCTCCTCAACTTCTAAGCATATCCAACTATTAGCCTGGCTGCCTGAGTACTGTTATTTTATGCAGAAGGAAGATACTAAAAGTAGAGAGCACATCTCACTTTGACCTCAAACCTATTCATCAACTCAATTTTTTATTAATAAAATTTCCACTTACCAATCCTCCAAGTTAAGAAACTGAAAAACAAAAGCAAACATGATCTGATGTTTCATTTCCTCCATAGTCAGTGTCAAGCTACACTTAATACAGAGCCTTGCTTTTTGAAAGGACGTCAATATCCTTACCAATGGCACAAACCACTATTAACAGTCCAATCAGATGCCACTTTGGAAAATAACTAACCTTCTGTTTATGGTTTGAGGACTGATGAAGAATGTTTTGATCACAAGGAGTCATTTATGTCGAAGAATGTTCAAAGAGAATAGACTAACCAGATTGGAGTTCCATCAGAGAGCATCGTTCTCACCTTTTCTTTTTCCAGTTCCATTTTGATCCGTTGTAGCTCATGCTCCTTTTCAGCGGCTTTCTGTTTAATTACATGGAAGAGAACTTAGAACATTTGTTATTATCTGTCTAATATCACAAAAAGCAATTGCTCACAGAGAAGAGGTTGGAGGATTTTATATTCTGTTACAAAACATACTTTTCTTGCAGATGCTGAACTGGATTCCTCTTCACGAAGTTGAACTTCAAGTTGGCGGGCCTTTTTCTCTGATTTCATAAGACTTTCCCTTACATCCTCCTGATGAAAAAAGGATTAAAACAAATGTTCCAGCCTATAAATTTCCAAATTAAAAGCATTTGAATAGTAGTAATTAGAGGAATCTTCCACAAAACGAACATTAAATTAAATGTCTGTGTTAATAGTAGAACTAGAACATACCAACTTGGATCTCAATGTTTCCATTAAAACACGATTTTCTTTGTCTGACTCCTGCATTGTGGATAGGACTTCTTATCAGATAAATTCATTAAATTAACAGAGGCAACATGTCAGTACATAAAATCAATATGAAATAGAAAACAATAAGAATGGAACCCAATGACTGCCACAGTAGCAGATCTAATCCAGAACCAACCTACATTTACAATTCTGAAACTCATTTTTTTGGGTGCAAGAAAACCATAAATATTGAAATACCTGGAGTTTAGTTATAACATCAATCTGCTCTTTGTGTTGTCGTGCAGCAGCCTCTGATTGACGCTTTAGTTCTTCTAGAGATTCCAAACGAACCCTTTCTACAGCAGCCTTCAGGTCTGCTTCAGCCTTTTCTCTTTCATCCCTCCGCTGGTTTCTTTCTTCTTCCAACTGTTGTTCAAGTTCTGCAATTGTCGTCTTTTGACTGCACAATTCATATGCATTAATTACTGCATGTGCTACTAGAAGCATGTTTTGACACAAGTAACATAAAATGAATACAATATTTAGTTTATGATCAATCTAAGCTTTACCACAAACAAGAAAATCGATTTTTTGGTGCAAAATCTCTACAAGGGCATTGATTGCATGCTCTTTAAGTTCTCCCCAAGCTACAGTATGTTATTTTGGGTTAGAGCTTTTCCTTGGGATGACCCTGGCCTAGACACTGCAACTGAGAAATTCATACCCACTGTTGTCAGTATATTTGAGAATATTCCCTTAAGGTTCAACAATGGTGCGCCCCCAAATCCAATATGACCAAACAACCAGAAAATACAATTGTTGAGAGCTCTATGCTCAGCAGGATTTGAACCTGGGTCTTTTGCATGGACAGCCTGCTGTTTTATTCAAGAGTAAAAAAAAGCCCGAGTGCAAACCACTCATAAAGGATGTAATGAACAAAATTAAGAGAATAGATGAATCTGATGTATTCATGGAGAGAATTGTGGTGTATGCAGAGCATATTATTGCAAGAACATCTCTCTGCAAAAAGGTAGTCACACTGCCATTTGGTAATATTTCTCTTAATGTGCTGTTAACTTCCAATATGCATAAAATGTAGATGTCTAATCTGCTGAGATCAGAAGCAAATCCAGGTATCTTAACTCTTAGCTACATTGCCAAGGTCGGGTAGGAACTAAAAGTATTTCATTTAGGATTTACTGCAAGCCTGACTCAATCAAGAAAGTAAATCCTATCCTGCCAGGTTCATTCCATCAGAAAATAATCCTCAATCTGGCCAGATATATGACAGGATTGGATTACAAAGGGAGTTGAAAAGATCATGGAACATGTATCACAGTTTGCCTCCATGCCATCAAACCTATGATACAAGTAAAAACAATATGGCAGGCATATCCCATATAAACAAAAACAAAAATTCCTGATCTATACTCAAATCTATAACATAGGTGAGTGACTAACTAGGGCAAAGAAACATTGAATTTACACGGGGAGTCCCCAGGTCACAACTTCTAGCTGATGAACCAACTCTGATCTACACTTCTAATGCCAGTTTAAAAGTTAGCACTCCGTTGAACAATCACACCAATGCATAAAAGCAGTTATTTTTTTCCCAATGCAAGACACTCTGTCTCACACCAAAGCAGTGAAGTACCTTATCTTTTCCACACACCTGAATGATTTTTGGTTCTTCATTGTACAGAAACTGTTGGTGTCATGTATCTCAAACTCAAACAGACAAAGAAGTTTTTCCTTTCCAACAATAATTTTCAAAAAAACTGTTCCCCTAAGAATTAAAAAAAAAAGGAAAGAATCTCATTGAAAGCAAACATAAATCTCACTGGTGAACAGTATAAATTCTTTTAACACAAATACTTTCTTTCTGTAAATTTGACTTCAATGATGGCAAACTGAAAGAAATAATAAGGATTTTGGATGAACATCATGCTATAGAGTATAGACCATAGAAAGATTGCTTTCAACAAAACTGAGCCATTTTGTTAAAAAACAGATCATGTAACTAGACTAAACAATGACATCAAACTTCCTTAAGGAATTAAATCCAAGATATTCTAAATCTGAGGTCCTGTCTCAGTCAATGTTTCTTTCACATACAATTTTGTACACTGCATTAGTTACACACCTTCTGAAAATGGACAAAGAAAAAAATCGAAGTCTTGGGGTGGAGACATGAGGGGAACGGGTCTCAAGATTGGGGGGCAGAGGGGTGCGGGGACAAGGAAAGTGGGGATGGGTCTCAAGAACAGCTGGGGTGCAGCTGGGTGATAGTGGCACAAATATATATAGTACTTTAAAAAGTAGTTATTAAAAATGTACAAGGAATAACATATGAAACTATGAAATACTCAAAACATATGGCATAACAATAATAAAGCCAAATATTAGTATATTTATATTATATTCAAAATAATGATTACATTCAAAATCTAAATACAATTGGCCAATGGCCTGGTGCCTCAAATAATCATTCATCTCCAAAGTCCACACCGAACTCCCTGTTACTCAAACTATTGGACTCGTTAAGGTCAAGCTCCTCCAAATCAATACCAACCAATGTAATGAGCCTTGCTAATTCTGATCACAATTTGCTGAATATAGGCTCAAGGAATATTGTCAAACAAATCACATGCAATCTTCTAACTTGCTGGTCTGATGTTACAGTCTGATATGTTTGCTTAAAAATGATTTCAAAGTCTTCCAAATGCTTGTAATTCAATGCTCCAATGCTTAAACTATAGTCTAAATGCATCAATGACTTATTATGATCATTTAGAATGCACATATATGTTTTCTACCTCTAGAATAATGCACCTACAGCCTATTGGCATTTTGCCAAACACTTGGCAAGCATTCTATTAAGCTGATACAAATGATACTTAGATGCATAAGACAATCATGTATGACTCCCAAATGCTGATGCCTTTATTGAAATGCAATCTCCCTTCCAATGGTAACAATTTGAATGCCAAGACTCTTGGCTTACATACATAATGATAATACCATGAATTTTCAGAAATTATTAGTCTGATTACATTATTTTTATCAGCATGCTATCCACTAAGACAATGCCTCTTTACAATGATATGACTATGACTGACCCCTAAAGCAACTAAGATTGAATTAATACAATGGATTTATTAATAATAAATATAGATAGATAAGAGGAACCTGGAAGTGCAAGCAGCCACTGTGGAAAAACTCGATTCTCCTTGAAGCTTAAAATTTTGACTCCAATACTTGAGCGCCCAGCTTCCTTGTATCCCAATAAAGTCTCCCTGAATTTATTTGAATTTTTGAATGCCCCTTCACTGGAAATCGAATCACTCTAAGAGCCGCCCCTGTTCTTGATATCAGATTGTGATTTATTTAAAATGGCCACCAAAAGTCTTCCCATCTTCGCCTAGAATTATCTCCTAGTCTTCACAAATGATGTGCCAGGCTGGAAGCTTGATTTCGAACCAAGTATAAGCTGTTATCAGCAAATCCAACTTTCCAATGGCGTCCTCACATGACTGAGATAACTTCCAGATTGCTGCCTTTTTAATTCAGACCTTCCTCCAATGTGAAAATGCTCAAATGGATGTCAAATCGATGCCTAAAATGGAATGCAATTCAATGCCACATAAGGAAGATATGAGCAAGACAAAGGCACCAAAAAGCTGATATAAATGACTGAGGATATCTGATGCAGAAATCTGAGTGCAATTCGACCTCTCTTTATACCAAACTTGTTGAAGACTCAAGCACCAAAATGTCTCCACAATTATTCCCAATCGAACTAAGCAAAATTGGCCTTAGGCCACAAATTTCACGCAAACGAGAAGTCTGAAGTAACCTCTCCCTCAGCTGCAATAATTCAGGTGATATTTCACACCCTCAAAATTGCTATCAATAGAAAGTTTTTGTTTCCTATGATAAAGAACAATCTGCAGAAACCCTAGGCTCCACAAGATGGATAATAAAATGTCAACTTCAAATCTGGATGATAGGAAATGAGCCCTCAATGTCTATTTAGTCTTTTTCTCCAAGAGGTCGGCCCATCAAGAATAATATAAAATTCAACTTCTAGAAGCTTGTCATAATAATATTTTAATATTGCACTTTATAATAATATAAAATATAACCTCACTAATAAAGTGCAACATAATATCATAATATAACATAAGGTCTCCAAAATTAGAAATATCAATGATGAATATTGGTAAACCTTCATATGACCAAGAAATGAGCCAACCAATCAACTAGGTAACTGCCAAATGACCCTCTAATCATGCCATTATTAGCTTACGAGGGCCACTGATAGGCTAATCATGTTGATGTGTCAATGTCTAACTGGAAGGGGACATTACAACCAATCCTATTTTTGATGCATTGTCATCAACCTGTGATGGATCCTCTAGCTCTACATCCCATAGTTTGTTGGACTCCCCTTGTACATTAGAGTGTTAAGATCAATAAGACACAAGGCGTTTTGTACAACTACAAGCTTCTCCACCCTTCTAGAAGTAAGTATATTCCTCTTTGTTATGAATGAATGTCATGTTATGTTGCAAACACTTGAATGCAAAACAAACCCGCACTTCACATTACACTCAGCAAATCAAATCAAAAAATAATCAAGGGTGGTCATTACAATGGTATCAAAGTTGGCTTTCCAACCAGCCTGTTGGTGTATGAATTTCAACGATTGCATGTCATATTTCAGTGGCAAATCATGGATGACAGAATGTGCAAAACCAAATTTATATCAGTTTTGCCAATTAGGTATAAAACTCAAGGAACCACATCTATTGAAGGGGACACTGCTTTGCACGTTAGAAGAAGCAAAGAAATGTTTATCCAAGGCAAATCAATCTCCCTCTATCATGATAAAAAATTTGATGAGACCATTGATTGACTCATTGGGAAATCTATAACTTTTGAAACACCATGATGAGAAGGTCGGACTATTAGTGATCACATGCATTAGTGAAATCACACGGATAATTGTGCCAAAAATTCCATACAATGATGACATCATGAGGACAATGTTTCAATTGATTATAGAAAATTTCCAGTAGTTAGATGAAATCAGCAATCCCTATTTTGCTAAAAGGGTTATTATTCTTGAGATAGTTGCAAATGCTAGGTTGTGTGTCTTGATGTTGGATCTTGGTTGCCATGATCTTATTGTGAAGATGTTTTAGTGCTTCTTTTTAACCATCAGGAGATCACATTCTAGTAATATTGTTGTTGCAATGCAAACAATCATGACAATAATCATAAATGAGAGCAACAACATTCCTCAACCGCTTTTATCAGTATTGCAATATTATATATACGAAGGTGGATGGATGATAACACCAAGTGCGAAAGCATTAGCACAACAAGTGGTTGACCAATCTCATAAGTTGAAAATCATACTTTGCTAAGATGATAGCTGATCCAAAGAAAGACTTACAAAAAGAGGAGTTCAAATCAAAAGTTGTTGATGACAAGAATGCCTTATCTCATGATAGGTGTTTGACAAAACCCCAGGTTGACTCCTTGGAAGCACATGCATGTATGCATATTGAGGATGTGTGCAATGAGATTGACAATATTGCAGCCTTGAATACTCCTTTAGAGCTATCAAGTGAAGTTGTAGACACTAGTACCAAGATTGGTATCGTTGAGATCATTAATACATCTTCAGATGACCGTCTTGTTGAAGGAAAAATGGATTAAGTTTTTGAAACAGCTACACATGATGATTCTTTATCTCATTACAATGATGGTGACACAGGTGGCTTCTGGTTTGACTACCAAACCCAGCTTATGGAGAGAGATACTTATGTTGACATCAATATTGGTGAGTTGGAAGGTGACTTATTCAGAGAGACAACACTACAAGAGGAGCACACTGAACACATATTCTCTTAACAAAGCGATCAGCATTTTAACACATGGGATCTGGGTGTGTTGACACCAAAATATGATGAGGATCCTACATGGAATAAATTTCCTTTTGATTGTGATGATGCTCTGATTTTAGAGCACAATGCATGCATGGAAGATGGCATCGATGATGCTGATTCATTTCTTAAAAACAAATCTGATTCATCGACACATGAAGCTGACTTTGAGCAACGGTTTAGTGACTTTGATGACTTGGATTCACAATTTACTACTAAACATGATAATGGAAAGGCTCAGGTGATTTGGGAGAGCCTTGGAATCATTAGTGACAGATATGAAGGTTTTGATTATAGTTTTCATCATAGAAGCAATTCACTTTCTTCGCATGAACATGATTGGAAGAATCGATTTGTGGTGATTGTTGATAACCCATTGTTTGAGATGGGTGTTGATATGGCATATGACAATCCACTCTTTGAGTTGTATGATGGGACTACTCCTGGTTGTAGCATTGCATTTGGTGTAAGTAGCAAGGTATGGGATTTGGGAGAAGATTCAAAACTTGATTTGGAGTGTGGTTTTCAGTGCGGTTTTGATTTAAGTTCATATTATGAGGTGATCAATTACCCTCCTGGGAGACCACTGGATATGATGTGTGGAGGAAGAGACAAAAGAAGATTGCTTAAGGAGTGTTGTGACACTAGGAGACACAGTATCTTCATGGGATGAATTGATTCATGGAGACTTCTTCATTTCTGAATTTGAAAGGTTTCCAAATAAGGCTCTTGAGCTTGCTAGAAGTTTCAAAACAGCAACAAGGAAAGTTGTTGGAGCTTTCATGGATGGGCTATATGGGTTTACCAAAGAAGTCAAAAATTCCTTTGATGTGCATTGTGTTTTAGATGGCATTTGGAGATGTGATGTGCACCTTTCCAGGCATGTTGGAGATCATTCTTGGTTGGGTATCCATGCTTGGGATCCTCAGCAAGGATTGATGAAGTTAATTGAGAACAAATTGGAGGATTTTTGGAGGTATAAGGATGGAAATTTCAGAATTATTGATATTATTCCTTCTTTACCAACCATTTGGTAATTCTATTTGCTTATCCCCAAATGGATTGGAGAGAGACTTTGAGTAAGGATGGGAGTAATGAACAAATAGTTACTCTTAGGAGTCTTACTTGGCAAAGAATAGATCAGAATTTCAGTGATGAGCTTGTTTTTGGGTTGCAGGTCAGTCACTTCACTTTTTTATTTGCTCTCATTCAAGGGAGTTGGCGCTTTCTTCTTTGTCAAGGAAGTAATAGTTTTCAGTTGGAGATTGCTTGGAGGTGTTTCCCAACCACTTCTGAATTATTTTGGTGTTGCTATTGTCCTTTGTGTAGAGCACTAAAATCAGATTGCACTTCATTGATTTCAGATTTGAACAGCAGACATTATTGTTTACTTCAGACCTTCCTAACTCAAAGAGTTTGTCTTATGAAGGTTTGTGATATAAACTTTGATAGTTTACCCTCGGTGTGGATTCAGGACAGCAAACTTTTGCATGCTTTGGTTCATCATTCAATGACCTTTGGAGTTGGAACAACAAGTGTTTTTGCTAGTCTTCATGGTTGTATCCTAAGTTGCCGAATCGGGTACAGGTACGGGTACATGGGTACAACAAAAAATTTCATGGAGGTTGGGTATGTTTGCATACATCCGTACAAAAAAATATAAAAATCATAAATATATATATTAAAAATTAGATCTATTAATTAAAAATAAATATATTAATATTTAATAATGATATATAAACTATACAAGTTTTAATTTAGAATTTTTAAATTTTAAATTTTTATTATTTTTTTTATTTTATTATATAATAATTAATATATAATTTAATAAATAATAGTAATATAAATAATAATATATACTAGCTCATATAATTATTAGTTTATTATATAATAATAATTATTAATATAAAAATTTAAAATCCAATAAATAATATACTATTTAATATATAATTATATAATCTGACTATATAATTATTAATATATAATTTAAATGGTTGAGTCCCCATTACAGGTCCCCTCTCATCGCATCCCTATCCGTGGGTTGGGAAGGACACTCATGCCAGTAGAAGGAATGGTGGAAATAGTCTTTTCTTTCTCTTGTTTTGGCATTTCACCCTAGCTTTTTACTCTTTTCAAATAACAATCCACAGGCGTCCTGTAGAAGCCGTCGTCGTTTTCTCCATCGCTGCCCCAAGAAGCTGTTGTAGAAAACCTTATAGCTATGCGGATCAGATCCATCCTACCTGCATATTCTTCGATAGACGCTTGATTGTTCCTCCATTTCCATCATCCGACCTATCACTGAAAACAAGTGCAACAAAGACGTTTCTAGGAATTAAAACGTGATTTAGGGTTTTTTCTGTTAGATTTAGATCAGAAATGTAAGCAATTAATAATGCAACACATAAGACAAATGAACACAGCAGTTTACCCTGGGAAAACCCTCCTCGAGGGAGAAAAACCCAACCAAAATGTATCTCTTATATATAATTATATTTAATGAAGAGAGAAGAAATCTGCTTACAACTGGGCCAAACTCAAGGCCGATCTAATATAATAAAACACAACACCTCTCCTAGATGCGAATACACAATTTCTATGAATTCTCCTTGATATCGATTTGTTCTAAGCAAATGATGATCTGCTATAGATATGCGAACTCCTTGATAAGAGTGAATTGACTTGAGAACGAATTAATTGATGATCAAATCGATGATCATCTCCTTCTATATATACAATGCAAGGAGACTCTTCACTTGGTCGGCCTCTTAAAGAAAATAAATTATTAATTATAATAAGGCCGACTTGCCTTAACAATTATTTGTTTAATATTTAATATTCTCGATTTAGAGAGAAAGATATCTCCCGCCACTATTACATCAACACTCCCTCTTCGCTAGGGAGGTATCTTTTTAGATATCCATGTCATGGAGTCTCTCGACATGACACCCACAATGGCTACACCCATTTGTGGAAAAGAGTTCATCACGGAGTCCCTCAACATGATATCGTCATGGAGTCACTCAACATGACGTCCACCATGGCTACTCCCGTGTGTGGAAAGAAGCATGTGCACAAGTGCCCATCACGGAGTCTCTCAACGTGATGTCATCATGGAGTCTCTCAACATGACATCCACCATGGCTACTCCCATGTGTGGAAAAACACAAGTACAAAGGGTTCATCACAGAGTCTCTCAACGTGATGTCGTCATGGAGTCTCTCAACATGATGTCTCATCTTAGTCTCAAAGATGAACAAGGGTTCGCACCTCATATTTCTCCGTCTCAGAGAAATATACACTATAAGGGCTTTCACCTCATCTTTCTCTGTCTCAGAGAAATAGACACTACAAGGGCTTTCACCTCATATTTCTCCGTCTCAGAGAAATATACACTACACAAATCTTCATAATGATGTGACTCCATCTAAAGCTCCAATTACTTGCATCAACCTTCTAAACTCCTCGTCCAAGGTTGCCTCTGATGGTTTGTCAAACTCCCTCTGAATATTATTTCCTCCACTTCGAAGAAACTGATCGACTTTAGAATAAGAAACCTTCTATTGACTTTAGAACTTGGCTCCTTTTGAGATGTCCCTATGTCAATTTCCGCAATAGAAACAAGTTGTGTAGACCTTAATTTGCAATCTCAAGCAAAGTGACCATACTTGTCACACCTGAAACATTGAATATGAGAGATCCTTCTTCTTCGGTTCTGGGGCAGAATCTGATCCTTTGTCTCTATTCCTCTTTCTTCCTTTGCCTCTTTCTCTAGAAGTATGTGTAGCAAGAACTTGATTTTCTACATCATGATAGTTTCGCCCAATTCCTCTTGCTGCCAACCTGGACTCTTCTTGAATACAATCAACTTGAAGACGATCAAACTTGGGCAACTTGGATCTCCCACTAATGCTCCGAATAAAGGGTTCCCAAGATTGGGGAAGAGCATTTAGTGCCAACATAACAAGATCTTTGTCTGCAATTATATCCCCAATAGGGCTCAACTGATCTCTTAAATCAGCAATATTCATAAAGAATGAGATGACTAAATCTTCTTTATCCATTTTTACATGGTGAAGTTGTTGTCTGAAAGCAAGGGCTCTGCCGGTATTGTTGATCTCATACAATCCTTTCAGAGTATCAAACATTTCTTTAGTTGTCTTCAACTTGGAGATGATCAATACTAGGCGATCCATCACAGAGTCTATCATGATCTTTCTAGCCTTCGTGCCATTTTTCTTCCACTGTATTTTCTCAGTATCATCGGAAGGCTTGGACATATCACTTTCCACAAAATCAAGAAGATCATTCTCCTCTAATGTAATGAGTACCCTGGGTTTCCAAGAGTTGAAGTTTGTGGCTCTATCAAGTCTATCTTCTACCTTGACATCGATCACCATCTTCTTTTTCCGCACAAATTCACCTTCAAAGATCTGCCCTAGATGAAAAGTTGACTTAACTCTTAACAAACCTAATCAGATCTTTTCTTAGACCCGCTCTGATACCATGTTAGATTTAGATAAAAAATGTAAGCAATTAATAATGCAACACATAAGACAAATGAACACAGCAGTTTACCCTGGGAAAATCCTCCTTCTTGAGGGAGAAAAACCCAGCCAAAATGTATCTCTTATATTATAATGAAGGAGGCAGAAATCTACTTACAACTGAGCCAAACTCTAGGTCAATCTGATATAATGAAACACAACACCTCTCCTAGATGCGAATACACAATTTCTATGAATTCTCCTTGATATCGATCTGCTCCAAGCAAATGATAATCTGCTGTAGATATGCGAACTCCTTGATAAGTGTGAATTGAATTGAGAACGAATTAATTGATGATCAAATGGATGATCATCTCCTTCTATATATACAATGCAAGGAGACTCTTCACAAGCAAGGCGAATCTTCACTTGGTCGGCCTCTTAAAGAAAATAAACTATTAATTATAATAAGGCCGACTTGCCTTAACAATTATTTGTTTAATATTCAATATTCTCGATTTAGAGAGAAAGATATCTCCCGCCACTATTACATCAGCATTTTCAAGGTCAAAAACAAAAAATCGATTCCACTCTAATTTGCCACCAATCTATGTTGATTCTGATTCCAATACGTCCCATACCCAAAATCGGACTAGTTTCTTAGTGATTCAATAACTTAGGTTGTATCAAATTAGTACAAAGGAGACATGTTAGATCCATATGTTGTTATGTTGGTGAGTTTGTTGAACTCTTGCAAAGGATTACTTCCCTTTATGCAAGAAAGGTGGAGTTCGCATCTGTAGTTATGACTTTGCATGACACCTTGAGGAGGTATATTGAGGAGTATGGTTTTGGGTTGCATAGATATTTCTTCCAGTTGCCCAGGATCATGTTAAGTACAGGGATTGTAGTTATGGACATTACTAAGATGCTTCAGTGGGAGATGCTTCATGGTATAGGTTTCAACCCTTACAAGAAAGTGCAGTATGGGTACGATGGATTGTTAGTTATGATCAGTGTGGTGCAACGTTAGCAAGGTGGTTCCTTTTTCAGACTAACTTGGAACCTTGGGATCATATTGTTTTTAGTTCAGCAACCATTTGGGATGAGAGAGCCAATGTTAACTTTCTAGAGTTTATTCCTGTGGCACATCATTTTAGTTCTCTCGAAGAGCATTTCTTTGAGGAGTTGATCAAGTTTACGCAGTATTTGATTACTCTTCTTACAAAAGGTTCTTAGGTCTCTTGTGTTGGTACCTCGTGGGACAGTGCTTTGAGCAAATGGTGCTACAGATCTCCTAAGTTGACTTGGGACCCTGGGATCTGTTGACGTGGTTTTTGAGACCGCACCAACACAGAATAAAGTTTCCCAACGGATACTCTATCCTCTCTTGAACAAAGTATTCAGCATGCTAAGATTGCGAGTGAGTTCATACTTTCAACTCCAAGGTTCCGATAATGCGAATAGACTCAGTTGGCTCAATGTGATATTGCTGGTATTTCAAGGGGACTTACACAATTGTTCGACAGCTAACAACAGACAGTGGACTAAGGGCTTTCGTGTAATTCAAATGATTTGGCAGGTGAGCACAAGTTTCCTAATTCTAATTGGAAATGAACTGAATTTAAAGGGTGTAGGGATAAGAGTGATCTAGTCTATTCTAGGGTGTGGGACATGGCGATCAATTCTCACAAGCTTCAACCAAGCTCCGTTTTGCCTCACTTCGGACAGCTTCCGCGGAACTGGTGCAATCTTCAGAGGAGTGACTTAAGATGTTCAGATCACGATTTAGCATGAAGACACCATCACAACGACACATGCCAGCATATAAACCATAATCGAAGTTAAGTTTCAAGTTCGGTCGGTCGCAAGGCCCGAACCCGTCGGCCAGAAACCCGCTAGTGGTATGGACGAACGAAGCCTTGTTCAAATTGAGCACCACATTCCACAATTGCTAAGCACTTGCATGAAATGAAATCTACTTTACTTTAAGCTACTTCAAGATGCTACGTGAATTGGAAGGACGAAGAAGCCTCAACAACTATTCACAACAAAGAAGAATTCACCATCAATGAAAATTCTTTTATTACGAAAGCATACATGACAACTTCTTACAAAGTATCCAAAGGGAAGACTTTCCTTCCTTTTCAATCTACACTACTTTACGTTCTACTCTATCAACTTCTCTCTACTCCTCTAAGCTCTGCTTCTACCTCTAAATCTAATGAGATACAAATGAGGGGGACTCCCCCTTTTATAGTTTGCCAAGTCCAACGGACGGCTTAGATTACAATCGGCTGGATGGCCCAGATTGTGCCACCTCAGCCCTAAACAAGATTTGCCCTAAAAACCGCCATAATGGAGAGTGGGGCAATAAATGAGGCATTAATGTCCACCACCCTTCTAGAAGATTCCGTTTGTAGACGCGTTCACACTGTTCTTGATCTTCTTTCTTGACGTTGTTCTTCAACTTCTTCCTTGTCACTTGAGTCAACACTTAGCCATTTTCTTGCAACTTTTCTACCGCCGGTTGAGATGTCATCTGGGTCCGCGCTTCATCATCGGCTTGAAGTCTCAACGATTTCCTCACGCAAAGCGAGCAAAGGAAAAGTATTAGAACACTCTACTAATATAATCTTAACTTACTTACGATTTTTCCGTTCCTAACTGGCGTTCACGTAAAGGTTTTTCACTAACCAACTTTGTGTTTAAATTCTTCATGCCTTAGCCAAATTTTCCAGCCCATCTTGTCTTACGCACGGCACACTTCATTACGATATTTCGTCCAGCTTTCGATTTTAGGAAAAATCCTTTCATCGAGGGTTTGATCAAAATCATCCTGAAGCGTCCGCAGCTTCAAGGTTCATACGCCCAAGGCATTTTATCTTCCAAGCGGTATCATTTATTCCTTGCCTTAGAAAAATTTCAAAATTTCCCTTAGGAAATTCATCAACTGAATTGCCCATTTAAAATCTTCATCCCGAGTCCTAGACAAGGCATTGGAGAGACCTTAAAATCATTCCTCATCGATAATCTTGATACCAGGAGAAATTTCTTTTAGGCGATGATGGATTCCCTTAGATTTTCATGACGGGTTCATTTAATTTTCTGGAATTTTGAACCTTGGAAAAATAATTTTCAACAATTTATTTCATTTCTTCATCTCCTCTGAGAATTTTGTTGCTCTGACTTGAAATTTTTTTTTACTCATCCTGCAATGTTGGCACCTTCTGACTTCATCACTGGCAACTTCACTCGGACTTCAAGAAAAATTTCATCACTTCACCAGACTTAGGCGTTTTCCTTAAGGGAGAAAATACTTCATGCCTTAGAAATTTTTTGAATCACTTAGCACTTTGAAAAATTTTCCCTTAGAAAATTTTATTCATTCCTCAATCTCTCTGCCTATGGTGGGGAAAATTTTATTTTGCTTCACTTGGAAAATCTTCCTTGAAGGCACATACCACATCCAGCATGTCTTGTTCATACTTCCATCACCTTGTATTTTACTTCACACTCCCATGAAGGATGGGCGCATTTGCCTTGTCATAGAGAACATTCTTAACGCCTTAGTATATTTTAATCTCCCCTTGGGCGCATTTTATGCTTGAAGAAGACGTTTCAACTTTCAATGCCTAATATATTTTATTCACCACCTCATAAGCCTAGGCGCACTTCACACTTGAAGAGGATATTTAAAAGTCCAACGCCTTAGCATACTTATCAACCCTCAACACTTTTATCTTTACATGGCGCATTTCATACTTCAAGGGGAATATTAACCACGCCTAGCAATATTCATCCATCACTAGCAACAGTTTACTTTACCCCTCCAACGCCTTTAGTAATTTCATTTCACACTTCATGCACTTGGGCGCATTTCTCATGTAGAGGAGAATGAAAATTTTCAAACGCCACCAACAAGTGACCTTTCATCTCCCACGTTTTTGTCCTCACATGCCCTCTTTTGGGCGCATTTAGGCCTAGGAGGAGGATGAACATTTCAACGCCTAGCTTTGACTTCTGTCCTTATTTTTCTTTTGTCTTCACATGCCTTCTTTGGGCGCATTTCAGCATGCATGGAGGATTTGACCTCTTAGCCTCATGGGCGCATTTCACATAGTGAGGTGGATGAAGCTTGAAATATGGGCGCATTTAGGCAAGGGTGAAGGATAAACCTCATTGACCTCTTTGACCTTCTTGCTCTTGGGCGCATTTCCACCTACCTACAGGATGGGCGCATTTTGGCTAGGGTGAAGGATAAACCTCATTGACCTCTTTGACCTTCTTGCTCTTGGGCGCATTTCCACCTACCTACAGGATGGGCGCATTTTGGCTTGAGAGCAGGATGAACTTTTCATGCCTTAGCCATTTTCCTTCATTTTCGCCAGTCTTCATGCCCTGCTATTTATAGTAAGCCCTCTGAATTTGCATCTCTGAAGCTCAGAACGACTTGAAATTTTAAACATAGCATCCTCATGACCTTGTTGTTCTGTCGACACTGCCATTTTTAGTCACCCTGCTATTTATAACATGTTTTTGAAGATGATTTACTATAAATAGTAGCGCTATGATAGCTCCATTGCTCGGATCAACTTGAAATTTTAATGAGGCGTTCCTCACCACATGACCTGTCTGTCGACATCAACGCATGCAGTTGATTTACTATTTTTAGCCAGTTTTCAAATTGACTTACTATAAATAGTAAGTGCTCCATTCGACTTGAAATTTCACCAGCAGATAGCCTGAAGGATGCTGATTGCGATGGTTTACACCGGTTTTCGAAAATTTTGACTTTTGACTCCTCTTTTTCAGACTCCGTGGAAACCCTAATTAGCTACTGTCGCATTATCCAATGATCTGTTTATCTTAGTTTACGTTGCATTCGCGATCAATGCATTGATTCGAACTGGCGGGAACAGCCGGGGACATACGCTAAAAATAGTAAGTTCCTTCTTGAGTGGATTTATCTCGGTTTGCATGTCACACCATCAGCGAAGCTCTTGAAAAACCACCGAGGGAATCATCCAGGCAGCCGCAAAGAAACGACATACAAGAGCTAAAAATAATACCGGAGGCTGAACTCGGTTAATAGATCTCACTTTGCATGTTATCGCATGCGAAGGTCTCAAAAACCAAAAGGAATATCGGACATCACCGAAAGAAAAACTACGCATCGAACCACGAAATTTGTCGAATTTGGGCCGCTAAAATAACAAGTTAATGGAACTTCCGGCTCAAATTTTACGCAAAAGCGACGATATGCTAGATGTAGTGTGGCCGAGATTTCAAAAATCTTGAAAAAATTACGCAATTGCACACCCACCTAAAATAGTAAAAAATTACTCGAGAGTCGATGAAAATTTGTTGGGGGCCTAGCAGGAAGCATATCAACATGTTTAAAGCTGTTTTTCAATTTACTCGCCGTTCGACCTCGGTGGAAACCAAGAAGATGAAACCCTAATTTTCAGACTTGGCGGCTGAGTACGTTTTGGAAACTCACCGACGGGAACATCCCCGAAAAGCAGACCTCAGAAAAGAGACACAAAGAGAGAGAGAGAGAAAAACCAAAGCCAAAGACCAGAATGGAGCAAAAATTAGGGGTCCCCATCTTGAATGGGGCGATGTGTGAAAAGGTCACAACAGGATCTTACTTCGTTTTAAGGTGGATCAGTTTGTTGTTTCTGGAGCTGTGATGGCATTGCTTGAGGACAAGCAATCTTTCGGAAAGGAGGACTATAATGTTCCCTTTTTAGTGTTCCTTACTTGGGCCAGTTGGGTGATTTGACTCACTATTTTTAGTAAGTGCTATATTTAGTAACTGGTCTTCGCAACAGTGCAAAGTTTCCATTCTTGGCAAGGGTGAGTTCTCCCAATGTTCATAATTATTATTGGTTAATTTGTCACTTTAGTTAATAAAGTTGTTTTTTTTAATAAAGTGAGGAAATAAGCATGGTTTATAAAAGGCACCCTTGGCCTAGTTGAGCAACATTGTTTTAAAAAAGGGAACAATGTATTGCAAGTGGGCGCCTAGAAAAGAGGTTTATTTATCATTTTTTAAGGCTAATGTTATGCCCCTAGTTTGGGCTTAATATCAATTTTAAATAAAAAAATCATAAGTGGAATTTTGGAGGCAAAAAATTGGAGGCCCCTCTTGGGGTAATTTCATGTCAATTCATCAAATCAAATGAGAGGGAAAATATATTCAAATTCAAATGCAAGTTGCCATAATTCTTCCCTCACTTTATAAATGAGTTTGAGCTCTCATTTGCATAGGAGGGATCTGACAACTTAAGAAGACTCTGCTGGATTGTTTCCAGAACTTATACATTGCTGGTTAAGGATGAAAACCCTCTCCTTCAGTTGCTGGTTTCGGTGGTGAAAGACCCACCCTAGCTGGTTGGAGTGATTCTACCGCAGGAATCACCATTGTTCCAGAAGATTGACCATTCTAGGGTTTCTAATATGAAGATTTTCTTATCGTTTTGATGTCGGTTCGAAGATTTTGGTGTGCTTGTTGATTTGCTTCATTTGGGTGATGATTAGAGGTGTTAAAGACACTTTACCAGAGGTATGATTTACATTTCCAGAATTCTGGAAACTCACTTTTCACAGTGGCTGGAAGTGCCAAATTGTTCATAGCTCCATGGGTGATCGAGAACTCGTTTTGGGTATTGTTGCAAAGGAATCCTCACAGC
Source organism: Sequoia sempervirens (assembly GCA_007258455.2). Classification (NCBI taxonomy): domain Eukaryota; kingdom Viridiplantae; phylum Streptophyta; class Pinopsida; order Cupressales; family Cupressaceae; genus Sequoia; species Sequoia sempervirens. The sequence continues at coordinate 54,339 of VDFB02353367.1, forward strand.
TGGGCACCACATTTCAAGTATTCATTTGCAATTTTTGGTGTAGTTATGATTTTTAGGGAGCAAATCACCCCTTCTAGGGAGCCATGCCACTTGGGAGTTGTGCATAATCAGGTCTCCTGTTGTATAGACCTGCAATCTGCCTTCTACAGCATTCGAGCAGCTGTCTATTGAAGATTAAGAGCTTTGGTTGGTTGGCCTACATCGCAGCTTGGTTTGGGCGCATCATTTGAGTGTACTGCTGCTCATTTTATGCCTATAAGAGCTTCATTTGGGACTGCTATCAGGTCTGCAAATTATTTTAATAAGTCTGGTTTCATTGGATGTTATCATCAATATATGTTGTAATGATGCAATATGAAGATAATGCATTTTTATGGTTGATTTCCTTCATTGCTATGTTATGAATGAATGTCATGTTAAATTACAAACACTTGAATGCAAAACAAACCCACACTTCACATTACACTCAGCAAATCAATAAAAAAAAATCAGGGGCAGTTATTACATTATTGATTGTAATGTCCCCGTTTTTAGCATTGCTCTTTTCAGTGATTGATGGCCTTTTCCTGGTGTGCTGTTGGCTAATCAGAGACAGAATTAGGGTTTCCAGCTGCTTGGTGAGTTCTCTTGAAGATTCAGGGTTTTGTTTGTTGGAGTTTGGGTGTTCGGATTCTGGATTCCTTCTGGGTTTTCAGAGAGCTTCGCAATGGTGGCGCATGCATTACATTCCAAGCAACTTTCCGAATTTACTATTTTTAGTAAATTCTATTTTTGGCAATGGTCCAGTCAGCACCAGCTCAGTCAACTTTCCTCTTTTGGCAGTTCATTGGGTAATTCTGAATTTTGGCGTAAGGGGTTCATTTTGGAGGAATAAGTATTTTAATGACAATAATGTTTTATTTTATAAAATAACCCCTTGTCCTAGTATTATGACTTTAAGTTGTTTTAAAGAAGGGGACCTTGAGGGGTATTATCTCATGAAGGAAATATTTTATATTTCTAAAGTCAAAAAATATTACTTGGAGAAAAGGATGCCTTTTTATGAAGGAAAAGTTTTTAAAATAGAGTTAAATTAAACCTTGAGAAAGGGGGCGCCCAAATTGGAGGGAAAAGAAGACAGTTCAAATTTGAAAGTTAGGGTTTCTAGAAGCTTCTGGAGAGTTTTCACAAAGTTATAAAAGGAGAGCTTGGGTCTTCATTTGGGAATCTGATATCTTGAGTATTGTTATGCTGCCGAAATGGTTGCTGGATTGCTTTGAGGAATGAATGCCTCCTAGCTTGGGCTCGACTTCGTGCTTGAGAGATAGCACCTAGTAGAGAGGTTTGCTTGTTTTGAGTGTCATTTTGTAGTGAGGTTCGCATTGTAGCTTGACATTTTGCTTTGTAGTTCAGTTTATTGCATTTTATGTCATTTTCTGGAGTTGCTGATAATAGGGCTGAATCTGTAGTTTCACTCATAAATCAAAAAATACAAAAAGAGTTGTTCTGGGTATTGTCTCATTGGTTTTCTCTGTTGGAAGAGACCCTTCATGAATATTTGCAGATTTTAATATGAAGTTTCTGATTTTATAAAGCAAATTCGTCATTCCTTGAAAGCCCTACATTCTGGAGTGCTTTGGAATCCGTGCCATTAATTAATAGCCACTTTTAGCTGCTCTTTCTCATTACTAAACTAGGCGCCATCATTTTGAGGGGTCCTATTGCATCAGATTTGAAGTGCGTTTTGGGTCACGGTTTTGAGTGA